>JASGCC010000868.1:0-51051 GCA_030067915.1 Hydractinia echinata
CGTCGAAATTAGCCTGAAAAAAAATTTTCAGAGAAAAAGGTTCCGAATGGAGGACTATCCTATGATATTATTCGTTATACGCTGTCCATTTCTCTTGTTTCGTCGAAATTAGGTCTGAAAAGAATTTTTCAGACGAAAAATTTCCGAATAGAAAACTATCCTATCATATTATTCGTTATACGCTGTCCATTTCTCGTGTTTCGTCCAGATTAGGTCTGAAAAGAATTTTTCAGACGAAAAGGTTCCGAATAGAGGACCATCCTATGCTATTATTCGTTATACGCTGTTCATTTCTCTTGTTTCGTCGAAATTAGGCCTGAAAAGAATTTTTGTGACGAAAAGGTTCCGAATGGAGGACTATCCTATGATATTATTTGTTATATGCTGTCCATTTCTCTTGTTTCGTCGAAATTAGGCCTGAAAAAAATTTTTCAGACGAAAAGGTTCCGAATAGAAGACTATCCTATGATATTATTCGTTATACGCTGTCCATTTCCCTTGTTTCGTCAAAATTAGGCCTGAAAAGAATTTTTCAGAGAAAAAGGTTCTGAATAGAGAACTGTCCTATGATATTATTCGTTACTAGTCGATAAGGCCCGTGGAAAAATCCACTTAGGCAAAAGGCCATTGAAAAAATAGGGTGCTTTAGATGTATTGCTGACGTCAGCAGTGCATATACAAAAAAAAATGTTCTTAAAATCTTACACAAAATGTCAAATGTCAAATCTTACACAAAATAAAAAAAGAACAGCTTGCAAGGTGCAAAATCTACTTTACAACAACGACACTCACAACATCGACACTCACAACACCAATACTCACAAAACTGACAGTAAGAACACCGACAGTTACAACACTGACAGTCACAACACGGATAATAACAATGTCAGAAATAACGCATCTGAAATATGTATATATATACATCTTATAAGTGATTATGTTGAAAACCCTCAGTATTTTATTCTGAAATGTCAAAAAGTTGGCCTGCAAGAGCACAAATCAACAAAAATAAGTTATTTACACATTTTAAATATTGTCTTTCCCTTAAAAGCTTATACAAAAATATGAAAAAGCCATAGTTGCAAACATCCAAATTTAAATCTACACAAATCAGTCATTTCAGTTGCATACCATCCTCTCCCACAAAAATTTACACAAAATGTAAAAATCAACCAGTTAAGAACACAAAAAATTTTCTTTTTAGTTGATGATCTGTTACCAACAATTTTGAACCTAAATGTCAAAAAATCAATAAGCAAAGAATAAACTTGAATAAAAAAATCATTATTTTGGAAACATTGTATACGGTTCGTAAACAAAAGTTTACCACAAAATGTAAAACAGATTGGTTTTTTGAGAATCACATCTAAATCAACAAAAATAATTTCATTCAGCATGTCGTATATTGCCATTACCCATTAATCTTCCACAAAAAGGGTATATAAAACACATCAAAATTTAGAAAAATTAGTCATTTCAGTGTATATATACAGTCCTCGCCCATTAGATTACAAAATATAAAAAACAAAAACAGTTTCAGTCAGAACATTAAGTATTTTTTTATCATCAGCAAACATTTATCCCTACAAAATTTTGTAAAATTCTCAAGAAAAACAAAACCGTGAAACCATGGAATTCTCTTCCTGCAAAAATGACATCACATACAGTTAGTTCTCCCCAACAATAGTTTATACTACGAAATATAAAGACATCAGCTTATACAACAGCTTATAGTGAAGTCCGATTCTACAAAAATTTGTTCTTTCAGTATATATTGCATGTGGTCTATTTCCACAAAATTTCAAAAAACAGCATTTTGCAAACCCATTTGTGGGTTTATGACTTCAAAAAAGAAGAAAAGTTTGACTAAAGGTAGCTATAAATACCTAAAAAAAAGAGGAATAACAACATAACTTATATGTTAGAGCTAACTATGGGATGGAGCCTTCTTGAAGCTAACATTAGCTAGCTAACAGTAGCTAGGACACCCAGTTAAATATACTTAAGCTGGGGAGACTTTTGTGCTTAGTAAAACACATAATAAAGGAAAACAATAGCTATGTAAAAATTATGACATTTGCAGTTAGTTCAACAAACCAGAATTTTCTATTTCGCCAGCACATTGTAGCCAGCTAACAGCTTTATGTAGCATTTTGAATTTTAGGACAAATACATTAGTTACGCACCAGGAGATACATTAATTATGCATAAAAAACAAAACAAAAAACGCGGTAAACTTTAAGAATTTGAAGCTCTAATGGATTTTTTTTGAGAATACGATTCTCCTTGACAATTTTAAGTGTCCTACATATAAAAACGGAACGTCTAAAAATATCAAAGTTCTTACTTTTTTCTGAATTCCAAGTCACTTGAACTTGAAACGCTAGCATTCAATTTCTACTTCTAACTTTACTTTACTACTTCTAGCTCCTCTCTTCAATTCCAAAGTAACTTATTGTGGCTTCCAACTTCACTTTTCTACTTTTACTTCTACTTCTTCACTTGGACTTTTCTTTCTTTCTCATATATTCTTTTTTGAAACACTTTACCATTTCACTTTTTGCACTTTTTTGAAGACGAAGGGACTGTTCCTTTGTTGTTGTTTTGTGTGTCGATGTTAACCCTGTTCCAAATTATATGCTTTTTTAATCCACTCCACTTCTTCACTTTGACTTTCCTTGCTCTTAATATCTGCACTTTTTTATGACTCGTAGGGATCGTCGAAAAGAAGACATTTTTTATCCGCTTCTTTAGTTCGCCTTTTGTCGAGAGATTTTTATGTTTGTTTGTTTTTACGCCAAGGAAACTTTCTATTCGAATACCGTCCCGTTCGAAAGTACGTATTTGAGCGAATCATACTGCTTATTTTCTATCACGTGGTTTCTAACGGTTGCAAGACAAATGTAAACAAAACAAAAAAACTCGACAAACTCGCGCATTCGGGTGATAAAAAATATTGCGTTTGCAAAAGTCACAGACAGACAGACGGAACTGGCTTATTATTATAGAGATGCATTGTCCATTTCTCTTGTTTCGTCCAAATTAGGCCTGAAAAGAATTTTTCAGACGAAAATGTTCCGAATAGAGGACTATCCTATGATATTATTTGTTATACGCTATCCATTTTTCTTGTTTCGTCGAAATTAGACCTGAAAAAAGAATTTTTCAGAGAAAAAGGTTCCGAATAGAGAACTATCCTATGATATTATTCGTTATGTGCACTCCATTTCTCCTGTTTCGTCGAAATTAGGCCTGAAAAGAACTTTTCAGTCGAAAAGGTTCCGAATAGAAGACTATCCTATGATATTATTCGTTATGTGCACTCCATTTCTCTTGTTTCGTCGAAATTAGGCCTGAAAAGAATTTTTCAGAGAAAAAGGTTTCGAATAGAAAACTATCCTATCATATTATTCGTTATACACGCTGACCATTTCTCTTGTTGCGTCCAAATTAGGCCTGAAAAGAATTTTTCAGACGAAAAGGTTCCGAATAGAGGACCATCCTATGCTATTATTCGTTAAACGCTGTTCACTTCTCTTGTTTCGTCGAAATTAGGCCTGAAAAGAATTTTTCAGACGAAAAGGTTCCGAATGGAGGACTATCCTATGATATTATTCGTTATATGCTGTCCATTTCTCGTTGTTCGTCGAAATTAGGCCCTGAAAAGAATTTTTCTGACGAAAAGGTTCCGAATAGAAGACTATCCTATGATGTTATTCGTTATACGCTGTCCATTTCCCTTGTTTCGTCAAAATTAGGCCTGAAAAGAATTTTTCAGAGAAAAGGTTCTTGAATAGAGAACTGTCCTCATGATATTATTCCGTTATGCGTTGTCCATTTCTCTTGTTTCGTCCAAATTAGCCTGAAAAGAATTTTTTCAGACGAAAAGGTTCCGAATGGAGGACTATCCTATGATATTATTCTTTATACGCTGTCCATTTCTCTTGTTTCGTCGAAATTAGGCCTGAAAAGAATTTTTCAGACGAAAAGGTTCCGAATAGAAGACTATCCTATGATGTTATTCGTTATACGCTGTCCATTTCCCTTGTTTCGTCAAAATTAGGCCTGAAAAGAATTTTTCAGAGAAAAAGGTTCTGAATAGAGAACTGTCCTATGATATTATTCGTTATGCGTTGTCCATTTCTCTTGTTTCGTCCAAATTAGGCCTGAAAAGAATTTTTCAGACGAAAAGGTTCCGAATAGAGGACTATCCTATGATATTATTCGTTATACGCTATCCATTTTTCTTGTTTCGTCGAAATTAGGCCTGAAAAGAATTTTTCAGAGAAAAAGGTTCCGAATAGAGACTATCCTATGATATTATTCGTTATGTGCACTCCATTTCTCTTGTTTCGTCGAAATTAGGCCTGAAAAGAATTTTTCAGAGAAAAAGGTTCCGAATAGAGAACTATCCTATGATATTATTCGTTATGCGTCCATTTCTCTTGTTTCGTCGAAATTAGGCCTGAAAAGAATTTTTCAGACGAAAAGGTTCCGAATGGAGGACTATCCTATGATATTATTCGTTATACGCTGTCCATTTCTCTTGTTTCGTCCAAATTAGGCCTGAAAAGAATTTTTCAGAAGAAAAAGTTCCGAATGGAGGTCTGTCCTATGATAATATTCGTTATACGCTATCCATTTCCCTTGTTTCGTCGAAATTAGGCCTGAAAAGAATTTTTCAGAGAAAAAGGTTCCGAATAGAGGACTATCCTATGATATTATTCGTTATACGCTGTCCATTTCTCTTGTTTCGTCCAAATTAGGCCTGAAAAGAATTTTTCAGAGAAAAGGTTCCGAATAGAGGACTATCCTATGATATTATTCGTTATACGTGTCCATTTCTCTTGTTTCGTCAAATTAGGCCTGAAAAGAATTTTTCAGAGAAAAAGGTTCCGAATAGAGAACTATCCTATGATATTATTCGTTATGTGCACTCCATTTCTCTTGTTTCGTCGAAATTAGGCCTGAAAAGAATTTTTCAGACGAAAAGGTTCCGAATAGAGACTATCCTATGATATTATTCGTTATACGCTGTCCATTTCTCTTGTTTCGTCCAAATTAGGCCTGAAAAGAATTTTTCAGAAGAAAAGTTCCGAATGGAGGACTATCCTATGATATTATTCGTTATGCGTTGTCCATTTCTCTTGTTTCGTCCAAATTAGGCCTGAAAAGAATTTTTCAGAAGAAAAAGTTCCGAATGAAGGACTATCCTATGATATTATTCGTTATACGCTGTCCATTTCTCTTGTTTCGTCGAAATTAGGCCTGAAAAGAATTTTTCAGAGAAAAAGGTTCCGAATAGAGGACTATCCTATGATATTATTCGTTATACGCTGTCCATTTCTCTTGTTTCGTCGAAATTAGGCCTGAAAAGAATTTTTCAGAGAAAAAGGTTCCGAATGAGACTATCCTATGATATTATTCGTTATGTGCACTCCATTTCTCTTGTTTCGTCGAAATTAGGCCTGAAAAGAATTTTTCAGAGAAAAAGGTTCCGAATAGAGAACTATCCTATGATATTATTCGTTATGTGCACTCCATTTCTCTTGTTTCGTCGAAATTAGGCCTGAAAAGAATTTTTCAGACGAAAAGGTTCCGAATAGGAGACTATCCTATGATATTATTCGTTATACGCTGTCCATTTCTCTTGTTTCGTCGAAATTAGGCCTGAAAAGAATTTTTCAGACGAAAAGGTTCCGAATAGAAGACTATCCTATGATATTATTCGTTATACGCTGTCCATTTCTCTTGTTTCGTCCAAATTAGGCCTGAAAAGAATTTTTCAGAAGAAAAGTTCCGAATGGAGGACTATCCTATGATATTATTCGTTATACGCTGTCCATTTCTCTTGTTTCGTCGAAATTAGGCCTGAAAAGAATTTTTCAGAGAAAAAGGTTCCGAATAGAGAACTATCCTATGATATTATTCGTTATGCGCACTCCATTTCTCTTGTTTCGTCGAAATTAGGCCTGAAAAGAATTTTTCAGAGAAAAAGGTTCCGAATAGAGAACTATCCTATGATATTATTCGTTATGCGTCCATTTCTCTTGTTTCGTCGAAATTAGGCCTGAAAAGAATTTTTCAGACGAAAAGGTTCCGAATGGAGGACTATCCTATGATATTATTCGTTATACGCTGTCCATTTCTCTTGTTTCGTCGAAATTAGGCCTGAAAAGAATTTTTCAGAGAAAAGGTTCCGAATGGAGGACTATCCTATGATATTATTCGTTATACGCTGTCCATTTCTCTTGTTTCGTCGAAATTAGGCCTGAAAAGAATTTTTCAGAGAAAAAGGTTCCGAATAGAGACTATCCTATGATATTATTCGTTATACGCTGTCCATTTCTCTTGTTTCGTCAAATTAGGCCTGAAAAGAATTTTTCAGAAGAAAAAGGTTCCGAATAGAGGACTATCCTATGATATTATTCGTTATCGTGTCCATTTCTCTTGTTTCGTCCAAATTAGGCCTGAAAAGAATTTTTCAGAGAAAAAGGTTCCGAATAGAGACTATCCTATGATATTATTCGTTATGTGCACTCCATTTCTCTTGTTTCGTCGAAATTAGGCCTGAAAAGAATTTTTCAGACGAAAAGGTTCCGAATAGAGACTATCCTATGATATTATTCGTTATACGCTGTCCATTTCTCTTGTTTCGTCCAAATTAGGCCTGAAAAGAATTTTTCAGAGAAAAGTTCCGAATGAGGACTATCCTATGATATTATTCGTTATGTGCACTCCATTTCTCTTGTTTCGTCGAAATTAGTCCTGAAAAGAATTTTTCAGACGAAAAGGTTCCGAATGGAGGACTATCCTATGATATTATTCGTTATACGCTGTCCATTTCTCTTGTTTTGTCGAAATTAGGCCTGAAAAGAATTTTTCAGACGAAAAGGTTCCGAATAGAGGACTATCCTATGATATTATTCGTTATACGCTGTCCATTTCTCTTGTTTCGTCCAAATTAGACCTGAAAAGAATTTTTCAGAGAAAAAGTTCCGAATGGAGGACTATCCTATGATATTATTCGTTATACGCTGTCCATTTCTCTTGTTTCGTCGAAATTAGGCCTGAAAAGAATTTTTCAGAGAAAAAGGTTCCGAATAGAGACTATCCTATGATATTATTCGTTACGCGCTGTCCATTTCTCTTGTTTCGTCCAAATTAGGCCTGAAAAGAATTTTTCAGACGAAAAGGTTCCGAATAGAGGACTATCCTATGATATTATTCGTTATACGCTGTCCATTTCTCTTGTTTCGTCGAAATTAGGCCTGAAAAGAATTTTTCAGACGAAAAGGTTCCGAATAGAGGACTATCCTATGATATTATTCGTTATACACTGTCCATTTCTCTTGTTTCGTCGAAATTAGGCCTGAAAAGAATTTTTCAGAGAAAAAGGTTCCGACGCTGTCCATTTCTCTTGTTTCGTCCAAATTAGGCCTGAAAACAATTTGTCAGAAGAAAAAGTTCCGAATGGAGGACTATCCTATGATATTATTCGTTGTGCGTACTCCATTTCTCTTGTTTCGTCGAAATTAGGCCTGAAAAGAATTTTTCAGAGAAAAAGGTTCCGAATAGAGAACTATCCTATGATATTATTCGTTATGTGCACTCCATTTCTCTTGTTTCGGCGACATTAGGCCTGAAAAGAATTTTTCGGACGAAAAAGTTCCGAATGAAGGACTTGTCTAAGGTATTGTCGCATATACGCACTCTACTTGTCTTGTTTCGTTACAAAAGAAAAAGCAGGGGCTCCAACACAGATCCCTGCGGCACCCCAAAAGCGTTTTCATGAAGCAGATCTGATCCTGTGTCGTTTACAAGAGTCAGCTGCTTTTGGCCCGTTAAGTAGGACTCGAACCAGTCAAAGGCAGCATCTCTGATGCCAAAACTCCATAATTTTTTTAACAAAATTTTATGATCAACAGTGTCAAAAGCTTTTTTAAGGTCAATAAGCACAGCACAAACAAAGTTATGAGTTATGTTGGTCGAGCTCAGTAAGAATAAAATCAGAGACATCGACTACTGCAGTTTCTGTGGAAAAGAGTTTTCGAAATCCGGACTGTCTGTCATTCAGGAAGTTGTGCTCAGAAATAAAATGAGACATTTGCTCATGCACTAACTTTTCAAAAATTTTCATAGGAATTGGCAAAATGGAGATAGGCCGATAATTAGTAGGATCTGTTTTATTGCACTTTTAAAAATAGGCGAGACCCTTTTAGTCTTCCAGCATTTAGGTACATAACCAGTAAATAAAGATTTGTTGAAAAGACTTGATAAATAAATACTTAAAACTGACGAACCTGCTTTTAGCAGTCGTGAACCAATTCCGTCCAAGCCTGTAGCTTTATTAAGTTTTAGTGAACTAATTATTTTTTCGACACTTTTGGTCTCAATACGAGCCCACCGAAAATCGTGTCCGCTAACAGGTGGATTAACATTAGTAGTGTCAGAAGAAAATTTAGAGGCTAGTTTGGCACCAATACTGACAAAAAATGAATTGAATGTGTTGGAAATTTCTTTTGGGTGAGAAGTTTCTGTACCATCGTTTTGGACTACTCGTTTTATCGAGGTAGTATTGCCTGACTTATCAGGAACCAGTTTTTTTAGGGTTTTCCAAAGTTGTTTTGGCCGTTTTTGAAAGTCTTGCAAAACGTCATTATAGTACTCGTTTTTGAGTCGATTTTTAAGACCTATTACCTGGTTCCTTTTTTGTTTGAAAGCTTCCCAGTCTATTATGGATTTTGTTTTTGATGCTTTCTGTTTCAAGAAGTCTCTTTCTTTGATGGCTATTATTAATTCATCAGTGACCCATGCCTCAACACGGCCAGAAAATCTATGTGTTTTGAAAGGGGCATGTTTGTCAGCCACTGTTTTAACATTTTTATTCAGTTTCTCACATGCTTCATCAAGGTCATCATAATTATTAAAATATGACCAGTCTAAATTCCTGAGGTCCTTCAGAAAAGCCTCTTCACTGAAGTTCTTGTAGCTACGAACCTTGATAGTTTTAGGTTCAAATTTTGGCCTTTTGAATTTTCTGATCACATAAACTAAATTGTGATCACTGATGCCTAAATCCATGACACCAGTTTTAGAAATACAAGAACTGTTAGAAAGTATCAAGTCTATAAGAGTGCTACTATTTTCAGTAACACGAGTTGGCTCCGTAATATGTTGTTTTAGGAAAGGAGTGGAGCATAATTCCTTTATTTTGGAGGAAAGAGCATATTTTGAAAGCATGTTACAGTTAAAATCTCCCAAGATAAAAACTTCTTTTTCTTTTGGGAGCTTGTTAAAACACTGTTTAAAATGAGTACACAGGTTTTCGGTACTCTGCAAATCACTACCTCCAGGTAAACCCCACACACGTAAATAGGTTTAGTTTTTTTCAGGCACACTTTCACCCATAGTGATTCAACATTTTCGAAGTAAAGGTGTTTCAAAAGGTGGCTATCCAAGTTTTCATTAACAAAAATCAGAACACCCCCACCTCGTCTATTCCGATCAGACGAGGTGGGGGTGTTCTGATTTTTGTGGTGTATTGTTGAGAAAACAAGTTTCATGGAGAAAGGTATGACCAACAAAAAAAGGTGATAATGCAGTTATACACTATAAATGTTAAAAGATATACTAATAACATAAACATAATTTCAAAAACAGGTCGAAATAAATAAAAAATTAAAACCTTAAAAAATTGAAGAAATTGTTTGGTTGGCGCCTGGCAAACGGCGCGGGAATACGATTGGATCCTACTCTTTCGCCTGGTCGCTGCGAACAGACGAAATGTTTCCACGAGCATCTGATTCTGAAGTCTGATCGACTTGCGTTTTTTTTACTGCTTTGGGCTACTTTAACTTATGACCCTCGCCTTGCCCGCTAACAGTAAAGCGTTGGTTTGTTCTAGCCTGTATCTCCACGCACTGCATGACACAATTTGCAATTTCAAGATAATACCATGGGATAAAACCTGTTTATTTGAAATGACGGAACAAGATTGTAGAAGTTCTGTACAAAACAGTCTACTGGCAACCTCGAACGGTATAAAAAACAAAATTGCACACGAACAAGAACCCGAAATCTTTTAGCCTGCAAGGGCTTTTCATTTGAAATTGAAACAACAAGGCTTGTGACGAAAATTAAGTTCGTCCAATCGACTAGCTTGACATACCCTAAATCCGCCACTGCACTACGATCCTTCAATATGGCAGTTGGAAATTATAAAACCAACATTTGTTGATAACTAAGGTCAGAACAGCTTGTAAACAACTTGGCGTCCTGAACTTTATCTAAACTAACCTCGTTTTCATGTAATGTTTTGATTTTTCCACACCACGGCTGATCATGAAAAGGCGATATTGAAATAGGTCTATTCTTTCCGTTCATCATGGCTTCAGCAATGAACATGAGGGAACGCGTAGAGTCTGCTGTAAGAAACAATAAAATCAACGATGTTAAAATTTTGCACGTGAAAAAGAAGAAACATTACTGGAAAACATTTATTCTCTGTGTCGCCTGTCATTGCAGAAGAAAAGCAGTTTGGCAGAAAAGCAGGCTTTGACTTTACAAAAATAATAGCATTAACTTGATGACTACACGCTTTCAGGTACATCTGTTTACTTTTAATTCCATTGATCTTAGATTAAGATACACAATTGCTTTCTATTGCTGTGCTAGCAAGTGTGAACATCAAACTGTTTATAGTTTCACTTTCAACAAATTTGAAAAAGCTTTGTGTCAAATTCAAAAGAGCTTTATGTTGTCTTTATGTTCTGGGTTTCTTTTTTATTTAAGTACCAAGACATTTTATAACATCACAATAAATCGAATAGCTAGTCAGCTGGTTACCTTTTGTAGCTGGTAAAGGTGTAATGTATATAACAATTTGTTGACTTCGTAACAACTTTGTATGTTTACATTTGTAGATTCAAAGCTTCTGGCAATAGACACTTTCCAAACGATTTTTTAACATGCCACAAGGCCAAGGAAGAGAACACAAGTTTTGGGAGGAAGACTTTGACGAGACTTTATGATGTTTTGGTGTAAAATCTCGAGCCTCGTATCGAAATAATTCCTGGAAATGGTGCTAATTATATACAAGAAGAAGCTTTCGCTAAAACGGGCTTTGCGAACCCTGAAATAGGCTTAAACGGGGACAAAAAACAACCTCGTATGCAGACGTTTTAGACCTTGATAACAGAAACGAAACATTCTCATAAACGCCGCAGCTTCGCATAAACACTTCAAATAGAAAAAGAATGACAACTTAAATGTATTTCGTTAGCATAAATCATTTTTAGACTGTTTCGCCCAATGTCAGGGCTCGTCAGCATGCCTAGGACAAACGAAAAATAGATTGAAAATATAGTTCGTTAAGCCCGACATGGACAGTCATAATGCCGCTCCGGAAACCAGGTACTGTCGGCTGGAGTCAGGCCGAGCCCGGAATAAGGAAAATTTATTTATAGAAAGAAGTTATTGTTAAAGTGGAAGTAAAGAAATGGCTCTGTCAACTGCACGCACAGGAATTAATTATCATTGCAGCTAGCTGTTTTGTCACATCATCGTATGATGAATGTAAAATTCTCAGAGGGTTAAGTATTATCATTGCAGCTTGCTGTTTTGTCACATCATCGTATGATGATTGTAAAATTCTCAGAGGGTTGTTAAGTATTATCATTGCAGCTTGCTGTTTTGTCACATCATCGTATGATGATTGTAAAATTCTCAGAGGGTTAAGTATTATCATTGCAGCTTGCTGTTTCGTCACATCATCGCAAAAACAAATGTACTGTATATAACTACTGTAAGAAGGTAAATGAAAAAAACTAAAAGGAAGGTAATTGGATTCATAACGTTATCATCACCTTCATCACCACCACGTAAAATTTAAGCATCTACATAGCGTAAAACTAATGATAACTGCTCTTTATTGGATGTATCTGATGCTTCATCAGCTATAATCGTAAAAAACTTGTTTTTCTTAACTTCAGAAACAATATTTTCTGTGATTATATCTGCACAACAATTAATTATTTCATTCTGTGAAGTTTTAGAAATATAAGAAGAATTCTTATTACATTTTAGAAGATGATTTTCAAGGGTTGTGTCTCCACCACGTACTCTGTAATTTAAAAGATCAATAAAATTGCCAGTTGAACCAGTTGAAAAATTTCCAACTTCAGGATGATATTTACTATCATCCCTGTGGCCACGAAGAGGAATACAAACACGACCACATAAAATTATGGTGTCAACAATTGGTGTTAAGAACTTTCGATTATCAGCAACCTGTTTTTTGTAGTTGGAATCTATGATTACACTGATTGGTTGAGTTTGTCCTAAAAAATTCTTTACAAATGCACTAAAAGTTAGGCTGGTTTGAATATGTAAACCATTTTTTGATGTTTCATGTTGTTTAAAAAAGTTTTTGGCAGCTGGCCAATGTCGAAAAGGTTGAGAAAGCAATTTCTGTAACTTAGAAGTTTTGTTAGCAACCTTGTGACCAAAAAGGATACATGGCAAACAAAATGCTCCATCCAAAGTTGGTGAATATTTAAGCCATGAAAAGGTCTTTAGCCATTCATGCCGAAAGGAACGCCCACTTTTTTTAGGAAAAATAAAAGATTTATCAGGCACAAAAACATTGGTGATTAGGTTGTGTACACCTTTATCATCTAGACCTGAAACTTTAGAAAGGAAAGAGGCAACGTCATATTGATGTTCAAAATTTAAAACAGTAGCAAAGGAAATATCATTTAAAGCTTTGTCATTGTTATTAAAATCTTCAGCAGATGTGCTATTATTGTTACTATCTTTATAATCTTCAGTTAGTTTATTGTTAAAGGAAGCTTTATTAGGAAAGAAATTAAACTGTTTATCTTTAATCACAGGTTTTACAAGAGATAATTTCCCTGTTGCCTGTGCATCCGGAAAAAACCTTGTTTGCCTTTTCACAGGAGGAGATAAAACTTTTGTGTCCGCAGCTGAACCTGACTTGCGTTTACGTATCTGCTTAAAAATAATTGGAACGAAATGATTAGGTGCAAAATTTTCTCTGGATGGAAGTAAGCCCTCATAGCAAAACAAAATGTGAATAGCAAAAGCAGAGCTTGGTTGTCTAGGCTCTATTAATTGGTTAAACAACATTTGAGCTTTTTTGCATCCATAATCTGGGTAATAAGAAAATATATTCCTGTTTGTGACAGATGACAGAGCAAGCATAGCAAGAAAGGAACAATATTTCCGATCTACTAAATTTAAAATGGCTACCTCCTTAACTAAGTCTTCTTGTTTTTTGTCTGTGTTAAATGCAGAATTGCAGACAGACATATTGAGAATATCTTCCATAGATTTAAAGAGACTTTCTGGAAGAGCAAGGACAGAAGAAAATAGAGGATGCTTACAGTAAAAGCTAGCATTCATCATTAGCTCCACTGACACAAGAATTCGTAAGTCGTCAACCATCACATTTTTCCCAAACAAACACAACGCCATAGAACTGTACAGGCAATTTCCATTGACCTGGGACCTGTAATAAAAATAGGTATTGCTAGCTATTCTAAAACTTTAACTACACATTTTGCCAAACTGCTGCCTATTAAAGGTTTGTTTATGAAATTCAACTTGCTCAATATATAAATAAACTAAGAATGCATCAACAAAAGAAACTGAACAAGCAAGACATATTTGAGATGACCTTTGCACATTTTAAAACAACAAAGATTATTCATAATCTTTTTAAGACAATATTCAGCTGCATAGTTAGTGGTCATAGTAACAAAAACGCATAGCTATTATAGAAACAACAAAAGATAAACATAAACAACTCACTTCAACGTAATTGCGCAACCATCCTTCTTTGCTTTCACATAGGCAGGAAGGTAGTATTCTGCATGGCAATTTCTTTGGATAAAACCAAAAGTAAGTTGTTTTTGCAACACGTCAGTAGATGGCAAAACAGAATTACATTTAAACTTTTTATTTAATTCGGCGTAAATTTGAGGTAGCTCATCAAAATTTTCGTTTTCAAAAACTAACTCCACACGCTCTCTCAAGCTCTTGCAAGCCATGTTGAGAACGGAAAGAATCTTCCGCATGCCTTACTTATATTTATACCAACATGCCTACAAATTTTGACAGGTTTGTTTAAACCTTTCTGACTAAAAATAGGCCAGGCCCACATAGGTTGATTCTAGTCCACGGTGAAAGCCTCACGGGATAACCTAGAGCCAAGACTGGCTGGCTTCAAAATTTCTGACTAAAAATAGGTCAGGCCAACATAGGTTGACTATAGTGCACGGTGAAAGCCTCGCGGGATAACCTAGAGCCAAGACTGGGCTGACTTCAAAATTTCTGACTCAAAATAGGTCAGGCCCACATAGGTTTGATTCTAGTCGACGGTAAAAGCCTCGCGGGATAACCTAGAGCCAAGACTGGCTAACACAGGTCAGGTCAACATAGGTTGATCCAATTCGCGTTATGAGAAAACAAGGAGAAATATTTCGATCTTCAGATTCTGGGTAAATTCGACAGAATTCGATTTCAATCCTCGGCATTTTTTTACTAGGTCGCGTGACAGGGTTGACCTAGTCTAAATCCGCGCCTGTGACTTAGCATATATACTTATTACAACCCTATCCAGATGGACACAAAAACGTGTAATAATGTAGTTAACGATATCTGTTCTTGAATGATTTTGTTTTGGTAAAAATTTCAAGTATTTATAGTAATTATTGCATAACAGCTAAAAGGTATTTTCAAGTTTGATTCAACATTTTAAGAGTCTGAGCCAGAAATGGTTACCAAAAAATAAAAACAGTGTTTTTCTTGCTATTAGGCTAATACGGCTAAATATTTTTTGACTGAATGTTGTGCTAAATCAGTGTTCATTCTTTCGTTTTTGTAGGTTATTGTGTTGTAAGGTTGTTTTTAATTAGCTATATAATCTTGACATTTTTATTTTATCGTATTTATCTGTTGTTGTTTATGTTGTTGTTACTATGATCTAATAATACAAATAAAGCCTATTTACATATGCATTTTTGTGTTGTTGTTTTTTGCTTATTTTTCTTTCAGGCAGGAGGCCTAAAAGAAAAATTTCATGTTATTACATCTTTTGAATAGATTAAATATGAAAATATTTTATTAGTAATATATATACTGTTTTGCATTACCGAATTATAGAATTATATGTCTTTTTTACTCAATCTAGTTTCCGAAAATTTATAGCGTCAAAAGCTATTATATTCACCCATAACTTGCAAAAATTTTTCTGGATGTGGAAGAAAGAAGAATTTTGCTGGCTAGCTAATTTTAGCCTTAATTCTTCTGAAAACATTATTTGGCTTTCATTTAAGAATTTTATGATTGTTTTTTTCAAATAACATGTAAGAAATGGACTTGTAAAGGTCCTGTCTGCTGCATTTTGGAGTGCTGAAATAGGTAAATAAGCTAAAGCTTCTGGGACTTCGCCTCAGACCCGACTTGGGGGGCTTACAGCGCCCCCCAAGACCCCCATCTAATTTGACACGCGCAATTTTTGCGTAGCAAAAACTGCGCGTTGGCTTCGCTCCGCCTAAGGAGAAAAAAAATCCTGTATCCGCCCCTGGGTAGTACGTGTTTCACGTATCATTAATAGAAGCAACGTTTGCATTGCATTGCAAAAAATGAGTCGATAGGTGATCGCGGCGTTTACATGATAAAACCTTCACCCTCATGTGAAATCTCTAATGTATGGATTTTCTTTTAGACAGACAAAGAAGTGAAGAGTTTCTCTTTGGAGTATAATCTGAAATTTTGAGCAACAAAGTTACAAATATTATAGGAATTATATAGTGTTTTTTCTTCTTCCTCGTCATCAATAAAAATGAAGTTTCGAGTTTTTTAATTCCATTTTCGATATTTGCCAGCTCAGATTCGTCAGTTGTAATATCTGGTTCATAATTCTCTTTGATTAGTTCACGAATGTGCTTTAAAATGCCTCTATGGTTTTCATCAATAGCCCTCTTAGCTTTAAGCATAGTTTCAAGGTCTCCACTTTAATGGGGCCCTTGGGTCGATTGGGTCGGTTTGAAGAGCAGAAGTGTCTCCTGATTTATGGTGTGTTTAAGGAACAAACCACTAAAAAATATTTAGATCTGGAACACTATATTCATGTGTGTTCCTGCGAATTTGACCCACAAAGTCGCTTTCAAATATGGTACACAGAAGATATCCAAAAACGTACGTGTTTGTCCAGGATGAAACCTATCCATGCCCGTTAACTTGAAATTAATATGCATTTAAATCAGCCAAAATGAAAAGCCCTTGCAAGTTAAAAGATTTCGGATTCTTGTTGGTGTGTAATTTTGTTCCCTATACCTTTCAAGGTCACCAGTAGCCTGTTTTTTACAGAACTTCTACAATGTTGTTCCGTCATTTGAAATAAATAGGTATTATCCCATGGTATTATCTTTGCAAAATGTTTCATGTAGTGCATGAGATACAGGCTAGAACAAACCAACGCATTACTGTTAGCGGGCAAAGCGATAGTCATAAGTTAAAGTAGCCCAAAGTGGTAAAAAAAAAGGCAAGTCGATCAGACTTTAGAATCACATGCTCGTAAAAACATTTCGTCTGGTCGCAGCCACCAGGCGAAAAAGTAGGATCCCATCCTATTCCAGCACCGTTTGCCACGCGCCAACCAAAAAAATTGCTTAAATTTTTTGAGGATTTAATTTTTGATTTATTTCAACCTGTTTTTAAAATTATATTTATGTTATTAGTATATCGTTAATAAGATTTATTCTGATACATCCGAAATCTTAATTACTAAAGTATTGGAAAACACGTTCCTCCATGTAGTTTTTTAACATACTTGTTGTATAGATGTACTGTAGTAAGCATGTAAGCTGATTCTGATATCGTAAGGGCGAAGTGTGACACCCAGTCGTGTAAACGCGCCTTTAGTCGAAACAAATTGTAAAAATAATTTCCTCACTCAATATCAAACAAGAAAACAAAATATGTCTAAATATAACTGTTGAGGAAGATCAAGCATAAAAACTTCAATGGTAGTTTAGGGAGACTGTTCTCTTCCACACATGACACGGGAAAAACAGATAACACAGTAGGACACCCTTAAGGCGGACACCTGGGGCCAGAGATTTTGTCCGCTTTAGAGAGGTGTTAAGGACGTTTTCCTTTTTTGGCAAAACGCGAAAAATTCTATTGCGAAGGCAATTAGGCATGCCCACATTACCCTTTTCCCCTCCTCAGTTAGGCAAAGAAACATTTTTAGAAGACAATTTGCCTCAACAAAGACGTTTTTATACATTTTAGGTAGTAGGGTAGAAGAATATAAAAACGTGATAAGACTGAGAAAATGATTGCAAAGTTATACAGCCTGGTAAAAAATTTTCTTTGTCTGATTCATTGAAGTAAATTCTGGGAGAAATAACCGTGTGGGACATGGAAGAAGTATCTGCTTTAGACTGTCTGCTTTAGAGAGATTTTATTATAAGGGTTATTATGAAGTCGTCCAGGACAAAAAATTTTCTGTCTTTTAAGAAGGAAGGTGTCTGCTTTAGGAGGGATGTCCGCTTTTATTAAAAACGTTCCACTGTAGTTCTAAAAACTTGCCAGAATTTTTTATTTCTTAAATTTGCGCGCTAGTCTTTCTATTATTTCGTGAGAACTAAATTTAGATTTCATGAAAGGAGATCAAAATAGTCTTTTTGTGGACGCAGGGGAATTCAAGCGCGTCTCTGGATATGAAAACCCAGGACATTATGACAGATCGGCACTAATCGAAACGGGATCGAAAATTTAAAAAATGTTCAAGATAAATTAGTTGCTCTTTTCCTTTGAAAAAGAAAATTTACAACTTCTTTTACTTCTTACTTCTATATTTGAATATTGTTATTTTATATCGACAAAATTAAATTAAATCAAATTGTAAACGTTGGTGGGGCCAAAAGGTACGAATTGGGATTGGTGGTGGCAGCTCTGTTTGTGGTAATGGATTAGATACTTTACATGTAGGGCAGTTCTTTAGAAAAACTCTTGCTAGTTCATTTATTCCACGGAAATAGTATGTAGCATTAAACTTTTTAGTTAATTTATTGATTGAATTTGGATGACATGTCATTCTTTCTGTGTCAATTTTTATTTGATGTAATTTTTCTAATATTTTTTCAGCATATTCTTGTGGCATCAGTTCCCGCCATGTAGTTATTTTTGTCTTGCGATTATATATGCAAACCTGAAGTTTTGGTATACCAGTGTGAAAGCGCTCTAGTTCTCCATCTTTTAATTTGAGTTGAAATTTTCTCATATTTTTATTATTGTTAATAAAAAAGTTTCTCTTGTATTTTTTGTAAAAGATTGGAATCTCATTTAAAGGCGCGTAATCACCCTGTAGGCAACTTTTTTTAGAGGTGCCTATTTTATTGTAAAAATTGAAAGATATACATAAGAAAACATTATCCTGAAAATTTTAGTGAAAACTGACAACCAGAACATGTTCAAATGTTTCATAGAAATAACAAACTCACCCCAATTTCTCTTCGCCTACAGAACCGCCATTGCATTTCATTGCACGAATCATGCGATAATAAACGCACGGCAAAATCGATCACATGGTTGCTGGATTCATGCCATTACAGAAAAAATAATGAATTAGGGAGAGTATCCGTAGCTGTGTTTCCATCGTAATGCTTTTATAAATGTATCCACAAAGTTCCGAACATGATAAATCAGATAAATCAATCGAAGTTTCTGTGTTATTTTTATTATTTAAACGTTTTAACTTACTGAAATCAGACTTCTTTGCAACACTGACCACTTCTTGTTGTTGTTTCTGAAGACAGCTTCGCCTCGCTAGCTGTCTTACTTTTTGATTATTTTCCTTTGTTCAAACAGTTAGTCGTTTCCTTATGGAGACAGTATCAGATCTAGACAATTAGAATACCTAAATTTTAGAATTTCCCCTTTCATGCTCTAAATTTAATTATCTCCATAGTGCTTCAACTATCTTCAACTATCACAATGAGCATTCTCCCCCGTTGTTGTGTTTTTTGGCTTATAATATGCAGTAATCCCGGTCATGCTAATAAAAAAGAAAGAGCGTGATAAGCATTAATTATCATAATTAATAACCACGAGGCAATGCTGTGATTTCTTCTTTCTGTTTTGTTTTGTCTGGTCTCCAAAAACAATGCGAATAGAATAGAAGAAAATTAAATCTAAGTGGAGAAAGTGATACGGATGTTTTTACGCGCGGCCACTTTTTTAAACAGAACCAAAATTTCTTTCCACTTTTTGATGCCATGTTTTGCAAAGAAAAAACAAGCCAAAAAGAGCAGCATGGTATACCATATTGGCGATTTTATCGAACTCCATCTCAGAGCTCATTTAAAGTTAGGCCGTTTGTTTACCTACGGTTTCACACGAACATTTTGCGACGGCCCGCTTATTAGACAAAAATAAGAGATCAACAAGATCGTTAAATATGGCGGCTGGAAAAAAACAACAATAAATTCAAGATATTAAAGTACCATTATTTCCATTTCTAGTCCGTTTTACATCCTCAAATTTTCAGGAAAGTCATAACTCCGTCTGAACTTTGAAATAAATAAATAAAATGTATATGTTAATTTTTTTCGATAAGGGTGATTACGCGCCTTTAAAATATGGTCGTCATAATCACTCAATTCAGAACTGAAATCAGAGTCCAATAGAATGATGTTTAAAATCTGTTGATACACCTCCAAGGTTAATGGCTTAAGAAAGATTGAATGATCTAAAAAAATTGAAATACTTTCAAAATGTTTTATTCAAAAAGGAGTCTCATGCACAAGGAAGAAGCCTTTTGTAGGAGTAGTTCTTAAATCTGAGAAACTTGATTGATTGTCTAGTTGGTAAGACACCTTAATGGTAATCCAGGTTCGAATCCTGGTCAGAGAAATTGTTGCCACATGAATAATTCTTAAATGTATTAACATTAAAGGACTTAAAGGACATTAAAGGACTTAATTTTGGTATTTTCGCAGATAATTTTTGTCTACTTATGTGTCAATTCTGCAAATAACTATTTGACTTTGACCTTGTTTCCTCAAAGTTTGATCTTTTTTTAATCATCATAATATCACCACATGATCAGCCACTTTATTAATATTTTAAACAAATGTGTCAATTCTGCAAATAATTATTTGACTTTGGCCTTGTTTCCTCAAAAAATTAATTTTAAGTTTAGACTTATTTTCAATCATCATAATATCAGCAGATGATCAGCCAAAAAGAGATATTAAGATAAATAAGACACTGGAGACACAGATCGAGAGAGCTGCTGTATGCAAACCCTTGCATAAATTCAGATTGCATTGCATTTTGCATTCCACAAGTTGGGGTTAAGAAGGGAAAAGCCCATCTGACAAGGGTGTTTTATAAGATAACTGCCTAAGACAACCCCTTTTTTAAGTTCTCAGAGTGGCCGTCTTATACTGATTTGACTGTACGCTAAACGTCAATTCAATGTTTAGATCTTAATCCCTATCCTCCCTGCTCTAAAGGTCAAAATCAAAAAAGTTATATTTAAGTATTGCCAATCACTAAAATTACAAGCACACTCGGTCATACACTTCTAAAAAGCACTTTAAAGACAAATTATTTCAAAATACTTTTTACATGGGGATGGCAGAAAATTATGCCATAAGATTATGCTAAATCAATGTCAAGGATTTAACCCTCTCCTATCTGCATACTTTTCGATTTGTGAGTCATCCCTTAGAATGGAACAAAAGATACACAATTTTTATAAAAGACATTGCAGTGAAACTGAAAATTTCAAAAAGTAAATTTATAATTTGACAGGAATTTTGCTGAAAAGCAATTTAAGGGTAGAAAACAGGAGTCAGACTCTTTTTTAATTTCATTTAAAATAATAATAAGATTTAAAATATAAAAAAAATCAAGTCGTTTTTAATGTATTTATTTTTTTATTAAAACTAGGTTAATTTATTTGTCTTACTATTAAGTAATATATAAACTGGTCTTTTAAAAAACAGTCAATGGTTATGGCCAAAAGCTTAAAAAAAAAAAATAGATCGATGACTCGATTTTTTCATATTTCCTAATTTTTAAAATTTCAGAAAATACCCTTTAAATTTAAAAAAACTATCTAGGCTAAACCCAAAAAGGGTATGTTTCTTATAAAAAAAAATGTGTGTACAATCAAATTAAAATTACAAAAACAAAGTATTTTACCTTCAGATTTGGATTTACCAACATCTTCAGAGGCAGCTAAACATGTTTCCTGTACGTTATTTACTTCCATTTTAAATGTGGTGACAGGAATGAATTGAACAGATTAAATAATAAAATTATTTTGAAAATTACTCATATAAACTACTTATTTTACGGATTTCTCACAACAACTGAACCAATGATATAACTGTATAACTGTGGAATATTAATAAAACCATGTGAGAAACTTATAAGTAATGAAGAAGAATTGATATCCATGATAGATAAAATTTGGTTGGTTAGTCATTGTGAAATATTCTTATTTTATTTTCTATTGGTTGCTTCACAAGAACTACAGGTTATAGATACCTTAAACAAATGAAACCTTAGAAAAATCTAGTGACTCAGAAATACTGAAAACAAATAATTCATTGAAACAGGTGACTTGAAAGTTTGTATCTTGTTGACTATAGAAATGTGCAGATATCAACAAGAATGTAATATGGAATAAACAATACCTTCATTGAAACTGGTACCTGCTAGAAACTTAGCATAATAAAATTATTATTTGTTCTATTCTGGTTAAACTTTACTAAAACTAAATTAACTAATAAATTCTGTAAAATACTAAACTTTGAAGGGGTTGTCGTCATGTGTGTACATGTGTTCAAAAAATAGCTATATCATAAATAACTTACCATAGCTTTTAGCTAGCTAAATTTTTCCATGTGTAATTTTTGGTACCATAGCTTCACAAAACCATACATCTTCTAGTTCACATTGAAGTTTTGAGTCATCCTAACAAGGCTTCTTTTCTTTGTTTTAGCAGAATCATAATGAAACAAATAATGAGAAAAGTAACCAACCAGGTAAACAAAGCAAATCTGTGTGAAAAGCTTTTTCTCATGGTTCAACACTGTAATTCAATATATTTTCGGTTGATTTAATGCTCGCGTTCGAGCACCGCATCTACTATTAACAGTTTCTGTATAAACCTTCACATAATCTTTTTTCTTAGCCGCCAGTTGGGTTACAAGAGAAGATACGGGTTGGGTGCAGTTGATTTTGATGTTATCAATACAGCCGTTAGTAAAGAAGAACAGCAACCGAGCAAAACTTACTTCAAATGGAAAGATACGGATCGTTATGATGTTGGGAAATACTCCTCAGAGCATGGTCCAGCGGCTGCAGTAAGACGGTTTAAAGGAAATCTCTTAAGCTCAATGAAAGTACCGCACGCTACTTTAAAAAGCGATACGAAAATCCTTGAATGAAAGAAAAGAAAATGAAACCACACCTAGTAAGGCTTTGACCAAATACAAAATTAAAACCGGAAGACCATTGTTGCTTGGTGAACTGGATGCTATGGTACAAAAATACTTACGGGCAGCAAGCAATCGGGGTGCTGTTATATCAAGAGCAACTGCCGTATCCGCCGCCAACGCATTATTAAAGAAATATCCGAATATAGTTGGGAAGATTAATTTGGAATCATCATCTTGGGCAAAGAGCCTTTTCATCCGTATGGGTTATGTTCGACGAAAAAACACCTCCGCAAAGGTTAAAATACCTGATAAAGCCCGTAAAGAGATCGAATTCCAGTTTCTTTACGACATCGTTTCCAAAGTTGAGAAGCATAATATACCAGATTCATTAATAATGAATCTCGACCAGACCCCTTCTTATTTGGTTCCATGTAAAAAGTTCACAATAGCTAAGAAAGGAAGTACCAACGTTACGATATATGGGTGCGACGATAAGAGAACGATCACTGCAACGTTTGTCATTACCTTATCTGGAGAGTTTTTGCCCATTTAACTCATTTATGGTGGTAAAACACTTCAAAGTCTCCCCAGATATCAATTCCCACAATCGTTTTAGCTAAGTGTTAACCCGAAGCACTACTCTAACACAACTGAATCACTCAAGCTACTTAATGAAATCATCATACCGTACGTGGAAAAGATCCTCTCTTCTGAGGACATTCCAAATGACCAGTATATATGCCTTATTAATAATGGATATGTTTACTGGACAAAAAACCAGCGAAGTGCTTGATCTTCTAAAGGCTAATAAAATACTAGTCACAAATGTCCCTCCGAATATGACTAAGTATTACCAGCCTCTTGATCTGACAGTGAATGGCTACGCCAAGAAGTTCATGTCGCAGAAATTTAGTGGTTGGTATACACAGCAAATTAGCCTTCAGCTAGAGAAAGGAGTTCCAATTGATGAAATTGATGTGAAACTTCGCCTATCGCTCATCAAGCCATTACACGCTGAATGGATAACCCATTTGTATAACCAGATGACCAACCAATCAAATAAAGTTATCGGAAGTGGTTGGAGAGCCGCAGGAATACAAGATGGAATCCGCCTTGTTCTATCTAACCTTCCTTCCATAGATCCTTTCGAAGAAATTTCCCCTATGAAAGATGCTACAGCTTATGAAGTTCCTATTCCGATTTCCGCATTTGCTATGTCTTCCGAAGAAAAGAGCTTCGGGTATTCAAGGCAGAACGACTCAGACGAGTTTTTCACTGTATTTGTGTTAAAGGAATGGTTCAATTTAAAAAAAACATTTTTTCTTTCTTTCTGAATTAGATCACAAAAAGTCTATTAATATATAGAAAGTAATATGGTTATGCAAAGGAATTCGGAGGAATTTCTCTTCTAATAATTAAGGAAAATGTTTTGGAAAAAACTTTTGCGGTTGGGATACTTATGAAAATTTTGCGGGAAAAAACTTTTGCGGTTTATCACAACATTTTGCGGGAATAAACTTTTGCGATTCGAGCCAAAACCGCAAAAACCGCAAAACTTTCTTCCGCAAACACTTTCTTCCTTCAAAGTATTTTTAACGAATCCATAATAACATTCTTAAATCAGACCCAAACTATGTTTAAGGAAAAATGGCTATATCTTAAAATCATAATCCAAAAATATTAGCGGTCTTGCCACAATTTAAGTGTTTGCTCAGATTTTCTAATTTCGTCATTTTTTTACTTTTTTATTAAAGTTTTGTTCTCTTCAATTTTATTTCATTAAAATTTATATAATTGTTGCACAGTCATTCTAAAAGTGACTTAAATCCGGCTTTTTAAAAAAAATATAATATATGCTTTATATTTTGCTGAACATTTTCTACTAATTTTATTTTCAAACGAATTATTCTACTGCCACAATTTTTGGTTCTTACATAAAATATATAACTTTTACGAGAATGCTTCAAAATTCCAAAATAATAAGACTCTCAGTACTTGAAACTTGCAAAAGCTTATGCTCTTAACGTTGGTACAATATGGTTAAATCACAGCATTTTTGAATACAAGTTTTTTCACTGCGTCTTATTCCACGAAAATAGGATAGCCTATCGTTGAACGTCAGAAGGAAACACCAATTTATATCTTTTATGGGAGAAGAACTCTAAAAAGATGACTTGCTATCTTGCTATCTTGTTTTTATTTTTTTAGCAGGCAAAATAAAGCAATTCAATCTCTATAATAATACGCTAAGTGTGTCTGTCTGTCTGTGACAGGCAAAGTGGATGTTTTCATTTTCCTTTGATGTTGCCGAAAAATGCATGTCTAATATGTTAAATTTTCTGAGGTTACGGCGCGACGAAAATAACAAAACTTTAACGTCAATATCCTATATTAAATTAATGAAGCCATTACAGTGCACCTAAAACTTTGAGGCCAAATAATTTGGAAACGAGGTGGTGACGTCAATGATTTTTCACCGCGTTGGTAACTAGGGACCATCTAGGACCAATTTGGGTAATTTTCCCAAACCTGGGTTCCCAAATCCGTTTCGGAATGGACGGTTTATGACGTCATCAAAAATCCTTCAAACCCTAATATCTCTACAACCGTTTGTCAAAAGTACACGATCCTATACATTTTCTTGATCAGCGTTTGAAGATCTATACGATAAAGGCAACGGGTTTATGAATTTCGAAAGAAAAATGATTGGTACTTTTATTAGGTACTTTGCTGACGTCAGCAAAATTTTTAAACCTTTATATCTTCTTAACCGTTCGTCAATAGCACATGATAATATACATTTTTCTCATCAGCGTTTCAACCTCTGCACATTACAGGAAACGAATAAACTAAATTTCGCCAAATTGTTTTTGTATATGCACTGCTGACGTCAGCAAAACACCTTAAACAACCTATTCTTTTGCCTAAGTGGATTTCTCCACGGGCCTTATCGACTAGTCTCTTATAATAATAAGCCAGTTCCGTGTGTCTGTCCGTCACTTTTGCAAACACGATATTTTTTACCACCCGAATGCGCGAGTTTGTCGAGTTTTTTTGTTTTGTTTACATTTGTCTCGCAACCGTTAGAAACCACGTGATAGAAAATAAGCAGTATGATTCGCTCAAATACGTACTTTCGAACGGGACGGTATTCGAATAGAAAGTTTCCTTGGCGTAAAAACAAACAAACATAAAAATCTCTCGACAAAGTTCTCGACAAAAGGCGAACTAAAGAAGCGGATAAAAAATGTCTTATTTTCGACGATCCCTACGAGTCATAAAAAAGTGCAGATATTAAGAGCAAGGAAAGTCAAAGTGAAGAAGTGGAGTGGATTAAAAAAGCATATAATTTGGAACAGGGTTAACATCGACACACAAAACAACAACAACTCCACGGGCCTTATCGACTAGTCTCTTATAATAATAAGCCAGTTCCGTGTGTCTGTCCGTCACTTTTGCAAACACGATATTTTTTACCACCCGAATGCGCGAGTTTGTCGAGTTTTTTTGTTTTGTTTACATTTGTCTCGCAACCGTTAGAAACCACGTGATAGAAAATAAGCAGTATGATTCGCTCAAATACGTACTTTCGAACGGGACGGTATTCGAATAGAAAGTTTCCTTGGCGTAAAAACAAACAAACATAAAAATCTCTCGACAAAGTTCTCGACAAAAGGCGAACTAAAGAAGCGGATAAAAAATGTCTTATTTTCGACGATCCCTACGAGTCATAAAAAAGTGCAGATATTAAGAGCAAGGAAAGTCAAAGTGAAGAAGTGGAGTGGATTAAAAAAGCATATAATTTGGAACAGGGTTAACATCGACACACAAAACAACAACAAAGGAACAGTCCCTTCGTCTTCAAAAAAGTGCAAAAAGTGAAATGGTAAAGTGTTTCAAAAAAGAATATATGAGAAAGAAAGAAAAGTCCAAGTGAAGAAGTAGAAGTAAAAGTAGAAAAGTGAAGTTGGAAGCCACAATAAGTTACTTCGGAAGTGAAGAGTGGAGCTAGAAGTAGTAAAGTAAAGTTAGAAGTAGAAAATGAATGCTAGCGTTTCAAGTTCAAGTGACTTGGAATTCAGAAAAAAGTAAGAACTTTGATATTTTTAGACGTTCCGTTTTTATATGTAGGACACTTAAAATTGTCAAGGAGAATCGTATTCTCAAAAAAAATCCATTAGAGCTTCAAATTCTTAAAGTTTACCGCGTTTTTTTTTTTTTTTTATGCATAATTAATGTGTCTCCTGGTGCGTAACTAATGTATTTGTCCTAAAATTCAAAATGCTACATAAAGCTGTTAGCTGGCTACCAAACAAATGTGCCAGCGAAATAGAAAGTTTTGGTTTGTTGAACTATAACTGCAAATGTCATAATTTTTACATTGCTACATTGCTATTGTTTTCCTTTATATGTGTTTTACTAAGCATAAATAGCTAGCTATAGACTTAGCTAAGTCTCCCCAGCTTAAGTTAAGTATATTTAACTGGGTGTCTTAGGTACTGTTTTGTTAGCTAGCTAGCTAATGTTAGCTTCAAGGCTCCATCCCATAGCTAGCTCTAATCTATGAGTTTTGTTGTTATTCCTCTTTTTTTAGGTATTTATAGCTACCTTAGTAGTCAAACTTCTCTTCTTTTTTGAACACGAATTATGATGTAATGTGTCAAGCTAGCTACAAAATCTTTCTTGAACTTTTAGGATACTGTGACACATTTTTATGCCCATAGAGAATAATTTTTTCACATTTCCTGTAAACTTTACAAGGGGACCACAATATGACAAGTGGAACGAATTTTATAGAATTTAAAGTGTGTGTGTTAAGTTATTTTTTATTGTTTTGTTTCCTCATCCTGTTAAACTTTTGTCAGCCTACATGTAAAATGCCAGGGTTTTTTACAGGGTTTTTGACATTTGATTGGAAATTTATATACGTGGGTTTATGACTTTGGGGTTGTCAGTTCATATTGTTCGTGTTGCAAAATGCTGTTTTTTGAAATTTTGTGTAAACTTTTGTGGAAATAGACCACATGCAATATATATACTGAAAGAACAAATCTTTGTATAGAATCTGACTTCACTGTAAGCTGTTGTAAAGCTGATGTCTTTATCGGTAAAAATAACAGCCATAGTTTACTAATTAAGAAAAAAATAAAACGAGTTTGAAAGTTAAAAAGTATTTATTTGTTAAGCTTTTCGTACATTAAGTACATCTTCAGACTATATAAACAACTTTGTCTTTATATTTCGTATTATAAACTATTGTTTGGGAGAACTAACTGTATATGTGATGTAATTTTTGCTGGAAGAAAATTCCATGGTTTCACGTTTTTGTTTTTCTTGAGAATTTTACAAAATTTTGTAGGGATAAATGTTTGCTGATGATAAAAAAATTACTTAATGTTCTGACTGAAACTGTTTTTGTTGTTTATATTTTGTAATCTAAACGCGAAGACTGTGTGCACTGAAATGACTGATTTTTTTAAATTTTGATGTGTTTCATAACCTTTTTGTGGAAGATTAATGGGTAATGGCAATATACGACATGCTGAAATTATTTTTGTTGATTTAGATGTGTTTCTCAAAAACCGATCTGTTTTACATTTTGTGTAAACTTTTGTTTATGAACCGTATATATACAATGTTTGTTGATTCAAGTTTATTCTTTGCTTATTGATTTTTTGACATTTAGGTTTAAAATTGTTGGTAAAGGGCAGTATGGATCATCATATAAAAAATAAAATTTTTGTGTTCTTAACTGGTTGATTTTTACATTTTGTGTAAATTTTTGCGGGAGAGGATGGTATGCAACCGAAGTGACTGATTTTTCTAGATTTAAATTTAATGTTTTCCAAACTATGGCTTTTTCATATTTTTGTATAAGCTTTTAAGGGAAAGACAATATTTAAAATGTGTAAAGAATTTATTTTTGTTGATTTTGCTAACTCTTGTAGGCCTCCTTTTTGACATTTCAGAATAAAATACTGAGGGTTTTCAACATAATGACTTATAAGATGTACATATTTGAGATGCGTTATTTCTAACATTGTTATTATCCGTGTTGTGACTGTCGGTGTTGTAACTGTCGGTGTTCTTACTGTGGGTTTTGTGGGTGTTGTGAGTGTCATTGTTGTAACTTTTTATCAACTAGATTTTGCACCTTACAAGCTGTTCTTTTTTATTTTGTGTAAGATTTGTGTGGAGGATTTAATGCGATTTGACATTTGACATTTGGTGTAAGATTTTAAGAACATTTTTTTTTTGTATATGCACTGCTGACGTCAGCCAAACATCTATAAGCAACCTATTTTTTCATTGGCCTTTTGCCTAAGTGGATTTTTCCACGGGCCTTATCGACTAGTCTCTTATAATAATAAGCCAGACATGGGGAGTTCGTGGCAAGTTCTATCATCGATAGAACTGGCCTCGTAGCAGGGGGGTGCAGTAACGTATGTGACTACCAAAAATAGCATGGTAGACAGATTTAAGGACATATTGTGGAACAAAGTGTCGAAGTTTCGCTATAGCTCCATTAGCCCTCTTGAGTTTGATGGCAACCTCATTAATATGAGATTTCCAACTAAGGTCAAAATCTAGTAAAATGCCAAGATACTTAATGCAGTTACTAGGGAAGAGTTTTTTGCCGTTGATGAAGATTTTGAAGTCATAGTTTATAGGTTTAAGCTTGTGTTTAAACAGGATATATTCAGTTTTACTTGCATTCAAAGAGATTTTGTTGGCGTTGAGCCATTGAGAAAGAAATTTCAGATCCATGTTGATTCTTTTTGAAAGGGACTTTAACGACTTGTTAAAACATATTAAGTTGGTATCATCAGCAAAATGATGAACCAATGAATATTTGATAGCATAATGAAGATCATTTATATAAATGAGAAACAGAAGGGGGCCTAGTATGGATCCTTGCGGGACACCATGTCTAATAAATCTGTAGCTGGATTTAGATCCATTAATTGATACAAACTGTTGCCTACCAGACAGATAGGAGCGAAATAGATCAAGAGGAATGCCACGGATACCATAGTGGAACAGTTTTTTTAAGAGGATTTCGTGGTCAACAGTGTCAAAAGCCTTCTGGAGGTCAATAAAAACACCACAGGCATACTGACCATTATCAAGTGCGTCCATAATATTTTGGCATATGTTTTTAAGAGCGTGTGCTGTGGAGTGTTTTTGCCTGAATCCAAACTGTTGAGAGTACAAAATATCATGTTGTGACAAAAACTTCTCTACACGTTTGTAGATCAGTTTTTCAAAAACTTTATCAATATTAGATAGCAAGGAGATTGGTCTTTAATTTGTACAGTCAAGTTTGGATCCTTTTTTAAATACAGGAATAACCTTGGCAATTTTTAATTGGGATGGAAATACACCAGAAGAGAAAGAAAGATTGATCAGAATTGAGAGTGGCTTGGCAAATTCAGATTTCAGAAGAGCCAATAATTGACTAGGAATATTAAAAGGACCAGATGCTTTATGGCAATTTAACGAGGCAATACATGAGGCTAATTCATCAGTGTCAGTTGGCGAGAGAAAAATCGAATTAGAATTTCTGTTTTGAAGAAAATGAGAGAAGTGCTTTGAAGAAAAAGGAATTTTAGATTGTATGGTATCAGCAATAGAAGAGAAATAATCATTGAAGGAATTACAGATTACAGAAGGATCAGTGACATTAGTATTATGAAGATTACGACAGGTAGGAAAAGAAGATTTAGACTTTTGGTAGATATAATAGAATTGATGCCTTGCCACACCTTGTGAATATTGCCCAGGTTATCACTGAAATAGCTTGCATAAAATATTTTCTTCACAAGGTTACAATTAAGTTTCTATACTGCTTATAACGTTTATTGAGAGCAGATCTAATTAAAGGATCTTTAGCCTTCATAGAGGATTTATAAAGACGATCACGTTGTTGAATAGACTTAATAATACCTTTAGTAATCCAAGGATTTAAATCACGTTTGTGTTGACGCTTAGTCAGTGCTTTTGTAGGCGCATACTGATCCAGGAGACCTTCAACCCTGTTGAAGAATTTGTCGAAAGAGAGGTCTACATTGGCAGAACTTATTTCAAGAGTTTGTTCCCAGTTTGTATCAAGAATGTCAAGAATAAAATTTTCACGATCAAAATGTTTCCAATCTCTGACACTAGTGTTAACATTAGAAGGAGAATATACTGTTTTTTGTGACTGATAAATCCTGTTTATCAGTGTTTAAATTCCACAGTATGTACATACCCCCATTGAGTATCCTAGTACTCCACTTTATGTGGGTCAGCCCTACTCCTTCTATAAGGTTCCTCCCAGAATCCCTTGCCTCAGAGTATATATAGTTGGCACGTGGTTTTCATTTTCCTCTTCAGTTCTTCAGCCGAATTTGCTAATCATTGCACTCATTGCTGAATTTTACATAGCTAGCAAGCTACTAATTTTATGTTAAAAAATGAATGTTTTCACTTACATTTTGCTGGCATCTGCACATACATCAGCTGCCTCCTCGGACAACGATGATGCTGCATCACAAGCAGGCATCCTCCATCTGGCAGCACAGAAAAAATCGAAGCGTCGAAGACCGCGTTGCCCTGGTTGTCGAGAGCCAGTTGACAATCATGACTTTAACCCTCTAAGTCGACTTTGCCAAGGTCGAGAAGTGTTGTCCTCTCGAGTGGACTCAGATCGACATGTCCGGCAGCAACACCCTTCATCTGCTCGGTCTACAACGCCTCAGCGTCAATCCACCCACCAGAAGTCTTCAAACGAGACACAGGACCAGTCAGCAGCTCATCCACTCACTGACCTTCGTAACGAACTGGCTCGCCTTGAAGACGAACATGCCACTTTTCAGCGTAGCATCACAGAGAATAAATGTTTTCCAGTAATGTTTCTTCTTTTTCACGTGCAAAATTTTAACATCGTTGATTTTATTGTTTCTTACAGCAGACTCTACGCGTTCCCTCATGTTCATTGCTGAAGCCATGATGAACGGAAAGAATAGACCTATTTCAATATCGCCTTTTCATGATCAGCCGTGGTGTGGAAAAATCAAAACATTACATGAAAACGAGGTTAGTTTAGATAAAGTTCAGGACGCCAAGTTGTTTACAAGCTGTTCTGACCTTAGTTATCAACAAATGTTGGTTTTATAATTTCCAACTGCCATATTGAAGGATCGTAGTGCAGTGGCGGATTTAGGGTATGTCAAGCTAGTCGGGTGGACGAACTTAATTTTCGTCAAAAGCCTTGTTGTTTCAATTTCAAATGAAAAGCCCTTGCAGGCTAAAAGATTTCGGGTTCTTGTTCGTGTGCAATTTTGTTTCTTATACCGTTCGAGGTTGCCAGTAGACTGTTTTGTACAGAACTTCTACAATCTTGTTCCGTCATTTCAAATAAACAGGTTTTATCCCATGGTATTATCTTGAAATTGCAAATTGTGTCATGCAGTGCGTGGAGATACAGGCTAGAACAAACCAACGCTTTACTGTTAGCGGGCAAAGCGAGGGTCATAAGTTAAAGTAGCCCAAAGCAGTAAAAAAAACGCAAGTCGATCAGACTTCAGAATCAGATGCTCGTGGAAACATTTCGTCTGTTCGCAGCGACCAGGCGAAAGAGTAGGATCCAATCGTATTCCCGCGCCGTTTGCCAGGCGCCAACCAAACAATTTCTTCAATTTTTTAAGGTTTTAATTTTTGATTTATTTCGACCTGTTTTTGAAATTATGTTTATGTTATTAGTATATCTTTTAACATTTATAGTGTATAACTGCATTATCACCTTTTTTTGTTGGTCATACCTTTCTCCATGAAACTTGTTTTCTCAACAATACACCACAAAAATCAGAACACCCCCACCTCGTCTGATCGGAATAGACGAGGTGGGGGTGTTCTGATTTTTGTTAATGAAAACTTGGATAGCCACCTTTTGAAACACCTTTACTTCGAAAATGTTGAATCACTATGGGTGAAAGTGTGCCTGAAAAAAACTAAACCTATTTACGTGTGTGGGGTTTACCTGGAGGTAGTGATTTGCAGAGTACCGAAAACCTGTGTACTCATTTTAAACAGTGTTTTAACAAGCTCCCAAAAGAAAAAGAAGTTTTTATCTTGGGAGATTTTAACTGTAACATGCTTTCAAAATATGCTCTTTCCTCCAAAATAAAGGAATTATGCTCCACTCCTTTCCTAAAACAACATATTACGGAGCCAACTCGTGTTACTGAAAATAGTAGCACTCTTATAGACTTGATACTTTCTAACAGTTCTTGTATTTCTAAAACTGGTGTCATGGATTTAGGCATCAGTGATCACAATTTAGTTTATGTGATCAGAAAATTCAAAAGGCCAAAATTTGAACCTAAAACTATCAAGGTTCGTAGCTACAAGAACTTCAGTGAAGAGGCTTTTCTGAAGGACCTCAGGAATTTAGACTGGTCATATTTTAATAATTATGATGACCTTGATGAAGCATGTGAGAAACTGAATAAAAATGTTAAAACAGTGGCTGACAAACATGCCCCTTTCAAAACACATAGATTTTCTGGCCGTGTTGAGGCATGGGTCACTGATGAATTAATAATAGCCATCAAAGAAAGAGACTTCTTGAAACAGAAAGCATCAAAAACAAAATCCATAATAGACTGGGAAGCTTTCAAACAAAAAAGGAACCAGGTAATAGGTCTTAAAAATCGACTCAAAAACGAGTACTATAATGACGTTTTGCAAGACTTTCAAAAACGGCCAAAACAACTTTGGAAAACCCTAAAAAAACTGGTTCCTGATAAGTCAGGCAATACTACCTCGATAAAACGAGTAGTCCAAAACGATGGTACAGAAACTTCTCACCCAAAAGAAATTTCCAACACATTCAATTCATTTTTTGTCAGTATTGGTGCCAAACTAGCCTCTAAATTTTCTTCTGACACTACTAATGTTAATCCACCTGTTAGCGGACACGATTTTCGGTGGGCTCGTATTGAGACCAAAAGTGTCGAAAAAATAATTAGTTCACTAAAACTTAATAAAGCTACAGGCTTGGACGGAATTGGTTCACGACTGCTAAAAGCAGGTTCGTCAGTTTTAAGTATTTATTTATCAAGTCTTTTCAACAAATCTTTATTTACTGGTTATGTACCTAAATGCTGGAAGACTAAAAGGGTCTCGCCTATTTTTAAAAGTGCCAATAAAACAGATCCTACTAATTATCGGCCTATCTCCATTTTGCCAATTCCTATGAAAATTTTTGAAAAGTTAGTGCATGAGCAAATGTCTCATTTTATTTCTGAGCACAACTTCCTGAATGACAGACAGTCCGGATTTCGAAAACTCTTTTCCACAGAAACTGCAGTAGTCGATGTCTCTGATTTTATTCTTACTGAGCTCGACCAACATAACTCATAACTTTGTTTGTGCTGTGCTTATTGACCTTAAAAAAGCTTTTGACACTGTTGATCATAAAATTTTGTTAAAAAAATTATGGAGTTTTGGCATCAGAGATGCTGCCTTTGACTGGTTCGAGTCCTACTTAACGGGCCAAAAGCAGCTGACTCTTGTAAACGACACAGGATCAGATCTGCTTCATGAAAACGCTTTTGGGGTGCCGCAGGGATCTGTGTTGGAGCCCCTGCTTTTTCTTTTGTAACGAAACAAGACAAGTAGAGTGCGTATATGCGACAATACCTTAGACAAGTCCTTCATTCGGAACTTTTTCGTCCGAAAAATTCTTTTCAGGCCTAATGTCGCCGAAACAAGAGAAATGGAGTGCACATAACGAATAATATCATAGGATAGTTCTCTATTCGGAACCTTTTTCTCTGAAAAATTCTTTTCAGGCCTAATTTCGACGAAACAAGAGAAATGGAGTACGCACAACGAATAATATCATAGGATAGTCCTCCATTCGGAACTTTTTCTTCTGACAAATTGTTTTCAGGCCTAATTTGGACGAAACAAGAGAAATGGACAGCGTCGGAACCTTTTTCTCTGAAAAATTCTTTTCAGGCCTAATTTCGACGAAACAAGAGAAATGGACAGTGTATAACGAATAATATCATAGGATAGTCCTCTATTCGGAACCTTTTCGTCTGAAAAATTCTTTTCAGGCCTAATTTCGACGAAACAAGAGAAATGGACAGCGTATAACGAATAATATCATAGGATAGTCCTCTATTCGGAACCTTTTCGTCTGAAAAATTCTTTTCAGGCCTAATTTGGACGAAACAAGAGAAATGGACAGCGCATAACGAATAATATCTAGGATAGTCCTCCATTCGGAACTTTTCTTCTGAAAAATTCTTTTCAGGCCTAATTTGGACGAAACAAGAGAAATGGACAGCGTATAACGAATAATATCATAGGATAGTCCTCCATTCGGAACCTTTTCGTCTGAAAAATTCTTTTCAGGCTAATTTCGACGAAACAAGAGAAATGGAGTGCACATAACGAATAATGTCATAGGATAGTTCTCTATTCGGAACCTTTTCTCTGAAAAATTATTTTCAGGCCTAATTTCGACGAAACAAGAGAAATGGACAGCGTATAACGAATAATATCATAGGATAGTCCTCCATTCGGAACCTTTTCGTCTGAAAAATTCTTTTCAGGCCTAATTTCGACGAAACAAGAGAAATGGACAGCGTATAACGAATAATATCATAGGATAGTCCTCTATTCGGAACCTTTTCGTCTGAAAAATTCTTTTCAGGCCTAATTTGGACGAAACAAGAGAAATGGACAGCGTATAACGAATAATATCATAGGATAGTCCTCTATTCGGAACCTTTTCGTCTGAAAAATTCTTTTCAGGCCTAATTTGGACGAAACAAGAGAAATGGACAGCGTATAACGAATAATATCATAGGATAGTCCTCCATTCGGAACCTTTTCTCTGAAAAATTCTTTTCAGGCCTAATTTGACGAAACAAGAGAAATGGAGCACATAACGAATAATATCATAGGATAGTCTCTATTCGGAACCTTTTTCTGAAAAATTCTTTTCAGGCCTAATTTCGACGAAACAAGAGAAATGGACAGTGTATAACGAATAATATCATAGGATAGTCTCTATTCGGAACCTTTTCTCTGAAAAATTCTTTTCAGGCCTAATTTCGACGAAACAAGAGAAATGGACAGCGTATAACGAATAATATCATAGGATAGTCCTATTCGGAACCTTTTCGTCTGAAAAATTCTTTTCAGGCCTAATTTCGACGAAACAAGAGAAATGGACACATAACGAATAATATCATAGGATAGTCTCTATTCGGAACCTTTTTCTCTGAAAAATTCTTTTCAGGCCTAAATTCGACGAAACAAGAGAAATGGACAGCGTACAACGAATAATATCATAGGATAGTTCTCTATTCGGAACCTTTTTCTCTGAAAAATTCTTTTCAGGCCTAATTTCGACGAAACAAGAGAAATGGAGTGCACATAACGAATAATATCATAGGATAGTTCTCTATTCGGAACCTTTTTCTCTGAAAAATTCTTTTCAGGCCTAATTTCGACGAAACAAGAGAAATGGACAGCGTATAACGAATAATATCATAGGATAGTCCTCCATTCGGAACTTTTTCTCTGAAAAATTCTTTTCAGGCCTAATTTCGACGAAACAAGAGAAATGGACAGCGTATAACGAATAATATCATAGGATAGTCTTCTATTCGGAACCTTTTCGTCTGAAAAATTCTTTTCAGGCCTAATTTCGACGAAACAAGAGAAATGGACAGCGTATAACGAATAATATCATAGGATAGTCCTCTATTCGGAACCTTTTCGTCTGAAAAATTCTTTTCAGGCCTAATTTCGACGAAACAAGAGAAATGGAGTGCACATAACGAATAATATCATAGGATAGTTCTCTATTCGGAACCTTTTTCTCTGAAAAATTCTTTTCAGGCCTAATTTCGACGAAACAAGAGAAATGGACAGCGTATAACGAATAATATCATAGGATAGTCTATTCGGAACCTTTTCTCTGAAAAATTCTTTTCAGGCCTAATTTCGACGAAACAAGAGAAATGGACAGCGTATAACGAATAATATCATAGGATAGTCCTCTATTCGGAACCTTTTCGTCTGAAAAATTCTTTTCAGGCCTAATTTCGACGAAACAAGAGAAATGGACAGCGTATAACGAATAATATCATAGGATAGTCTCTATTCGGAACCTTTTCTCTGAAAAATTCTTTTCAGGCCTAATTTGACGAAACAAGAGAAATGGACAGCGTATAACGAATAATATCATAGGATAGTCCTCCATTCGGAACCTTTTCTCTGAAAAATTCTTTTCAGGCCTAATTTCGACGAAACAAGAGAAATGGACAGCGTATAACGAATAATATCATAGGATAGTCTCTATTCGGAACCTTTTCGTCTGAAAAATTCTTTTCAGGCCTAATTTCGACGAAACAAGAGAAATGGACAGCGTATAACGAATAATATCATAGGATAGTCCTATTCGGAACCTTTTCTCTGAAAAATTCTTTTCAGGCCTAATTTCGACGAAACAAGAGAAATGGACAGCGTATAACGAATAATATCATAGGATAGTCTCTATTCGGAACCTTTTCGTCTGAAAAATTCTTTTCAGGCCTAATTTCGACGAAACAAGAGAAATGGACAGCGTATAACGAATAATATCATAGGATAGTCCTCTATTCGGAACCTTTTCGTCTGAAAAATTCTTTTCAGGCCTAATTTGACGAAACAAGAGAAATGGACAGCGCATAACGAATAATATCATAGGATAGTCCTCCATTCGGAACTTTTTCTGAAAAATTCTTTTCAGGCCTAATTTGACGAAACAAGAGAAATGGACAGCGTATAACGAATAATATCATAGGATAGTCTCTATTCGGAACCTTTTCGTCTGAAAAATTCTTTTCAGGCCTAATTTCGACGAAACAAGAGAAATGGAGTGCACATAACGAATAATATCATAGGATAGTCTCATTCGGAACCTTTTTCTCTGAAAAATTCTTTTCAGGCCTAATTTGACGAAACAAGAGAAATGGACAGCGTATAACGAATAATATCATAGGATAGTCTCTATTCGGAACCTTTTCGTCTGAAAAATTCTTTTCAGGCCTAATTTCGACGAAACAAGAGAAATGGACACATAACGAATAATATCATAGGATAGTCCTATTCGGAACCTTTTCTCTGAAAAATTCTTTTCAGGCCTAATTTCGACGAAACAAGAGAAATGGACAGCGTATAACGAATAATATCATAGGATAGTCTCTATTCGGAACCTTTTCGTCTGAAAAATTCTTTTCAGGCCTAATTTCGACGAAACAAGAGAAATGGACAGCGTATAACGAATAATATCATAGGATAGTCTCTATTCGGAACCTTTTCGTCTGAAAAATTCTTTTCAGGCCTAATTTCGACGAAACAAGAGAAATGGACAGCATAACGAATAATATCATAGGATAGTCTCTATTCGGAACCTTTTCTCTGAAAAATTCTTTTCAGGCCTAATTTCGACGAAACAAGAGAAATGGACAGCGTATAACGAATAATATCATAGGATAGTCCTATTCGGAACCTTTTCTCTGAAAAATTCTTTTCAGGCCTAATTTCGACGAAACAAGAGAAATGGACAGCGTATAACGAATAATATCATAGGATAGTCCTATTCGGAACCTTTTCGTCTGAAAAATTCTTTTCAGGCCTAATTTCGACGAAACAAGAGAAATGGACAGCGTATAACGAATAATATCATAGGATAGTCCTATTCGGAACCTTTTTCTCTGAAAAATTCTTTTCAGGCCTAATTTGACGAAACAAGAGAAATGGACAGCGTCGGAACCTTTTTCTCTGAAAAATTCTTTTCAGGCCTAATTTCGACGAAACAAGAGAAATGGACAGCGTATAACGAATAATATCATAGGATAGTCCTCTATTCGGAACCTTTTCGTCTGAAAAATTCTTTTCAGGCCTAATTTCGACGAAACAAGAGAAATGGACAGCGTATAACGAATAATATCATAGGATAGTCCTCTATTCGGAACCTTTTCGTCTGAAAAATTCTTTTCAGGCCTAATTTGACGAAACAAGAGAAATGGACAGCGTATAACGAATAATATCATAGGATAGTCCTATTCGGAACCTTTTCTCTGAAAAATTCTTTTCAGGCCTAATTTGACGAAACAAGAGAAATGGACAGCGTATAACGAATAATATCATAGGATAGTCCTCATTCGGAACCTTTTCGTCTGAAAAATTCTTTTCAGGCCTAATTTCGACGAAACAAGAGAAATGGACACATAACGAATAATATCATAGGATAGTCTCTATTCGGAACCTTTTCTCTGAAAAATTCTTTTCAGGCCTAATTTCGACGAAACAAGAGAAATGGACAGCGTATAACGAATAATATCATAGGATAGTCCTATTCGGAACCTTTTCGTCTGAAAAATTCTTTTCAGGCCTAATTTCGACGAAACAAGAGAAATGGACAGCGTATAACGAATAATATCATAGGATAGTCCTATTCGGAACCTTTTCGTCTGAAAAATTCTTTTCAGGCCTAATTTCGACGAAACAAGAGAAATGGACAGCGTATAACGAATAATATCATAGGATAGTCCTCTATTCGGAACCTTTTCGTCTGAAAAATTCTTTTCAGGCCTAATTTGACGAAACAAGAGAAATGGACAGCGCATAACGAATAATATCATAGGATAGTCCTATTCGGAACCTTTTCTCTGAAAAATTCTTTTCAGGCCTAATTTGACGAAACAAGAGAAATGGACAGCGTATAACGAATAATATCATAGGATAGTCCTATTCGGAACCTTTTCGTCTGAAAAATTCTTTTCAGGCCTAATTTCGACGAAACAAGAGAAATGGACACATAACGAATAATATCATAGGATAGTCTCTATTCGGAACCTTTTTCTCTGAAAAATTCTTTTCAGGCCTAATTTCGACGAAACAAGAGAAATGGACAGCGTATAACGAATAATATCATAGGATAGTCCTATTCGGAACCTTTTCTCTGAAAAATTCTTTTCAGGCCTAATTTCGACGAAACAAGAGAAATGGACAGCGTATAACGAATAATATCATAGGATAGTCTCTATTCGGAACCTTTTCGTCTGAAAAATTCTTTTCAGGCCTAATTTCGACGAAACAAGAGAAATGGACAGCGTATAACGAATAATATCATAGGATAGTCCTATTCGGAACCTTTTCGTCTGAAAAATTCTTTTCAGGCCTAATTTCGACGAAACAAGAGAAATGGACACATAACGAATAATATCATAGGATAGTCCTATTCGGAACCTTTTCTCTGAAAAATTCTTTTCAGGCCTAATTTGACGAAACAAGAGAAATGGACAGCGTATAACGAATAATATCATAGGATAGTCCTATTCGGAACCTTTTCGTCTGAAAAATTCTTTTCAGGCCTAATTTCGACGAAACAAGAGAAATGGACACATAACGAATAATATCATAGGATAGTCCTATTCGGAACCTTTTCTCTGAAAAATTCTTTTCAGGCCTAATTTGGACGAAACAAGAGAAATGGACAGCGTCGGAACCTTTTTCTCTGAAAAATTCTTTTCAGGCCTAATTTCGACGAAACAAGAGAAATGGACAGCGTATAACGAATAATATCATAGGATAGTCCTCTATTCGGAACCTTTTCGTCTGAAAAATTCTTTTCAGGCCTAATTTCGACGAAACAAGAGAAATGGACAGCGTATAACGAATAATATCATAGGATAGTCCTCTATTCGGAACCTTTTCGTCTGAAAAATTCTTTTCAGGCCTAATTTCGACGAAACAAGAGAAATGGACAGCGTATAACGAATAATATCATAGGATAGTCCTATTCGGAACCTTTTCTCTGAAAAATTCTTTTCAGGCCTAATTTGACGAAACAAGAGAAATGGACAGCGTATAACGAATAATATCATAGGATAGTCCTATTCGGAACCTTTTCGTCTGAAAAATTCTTTTCAGGCCTAATTTCGACGAAACAAGAGAAATGGACAGCGTATAACGAATAATATCATAGGATAGTCCTCTATTCGGAACCTTTTCGTCTGAAAAATTCTTTTCAGGCCTAATTTCGACGAAACAAGAGAAATGGACAGCGTATAACGAATAATATCATAGGATAGTCCTCTATTCGGAACCTTTTCGTCTGAAAAATTCTTTTCAGGCCTAATTTGACGAAACAAGAGAAATGGACAGCGTATAACGAATAATATCATAGGATAGTCCTATTCGGAACCTTTTTCTGAAAAATTCTTTTCAGGCCTAATTTGACGAAACAAGAGAAATGGACAGCGTATAACGAATAATATCATAGGATAGTCTCTATTCGGAACCTTTTCGTCTGAAAAATTCTTTTCAGGCCTAATTTCGACGAAACAAGAGAAATGGACACATAACGAATAATATCATAGGATAGTCTCTATTCGGAACCTTTTCTCTGAAAAATTCTTTTCAGGCCTAATTTCGACGAAACAAGAGAAATGGACAGCGTATAACGAATAATATCATAGGATAGTCTCTATTCGGAACCTTTTCTCTGAAAAATTCTTTTCAGGCCTAATTTCGACGAAACAAGAGAAATGGACAGCGTATAACGAATAATATCATAGGATAGTCTCTATTCGGAACCTTTTCGTCTGAAAAATTCTTTTCAGGCCTAATTTCGACGAAACAAGAGAAATGGACAGCGTATAACGAATAATATCATAGGATAGTCCTCTATTCGGAACCTTTTCGTCTGAAAAATTCTTTTCAGGCCTAATTTCGACGAAACAAGAGAAATGGACAGCATAACGAATAATATCATAGGATAGTCTCTATTCGGAACCTTTTCTCTGAAAAATTCTTTTCAGGCCTAATTTGACGAAACAAGAGAAATGGACAGCGTATAACGAATAATATCATAGGATAGTCCTATTCGGAACCTTTTCGTCTGAAAAATTCTTTTCAGGCCTAATTTCGACGAAACAAGAGAAATGGACAGCGTATAACGAATAATATCATAGGATAGTCTCTATTCGGAACCTTTTCGTCTGAAAAATTCTTTTCAGGCCTAATTTCGACGAAACAAGAGAAATGGACACATAACGAATAATATCATAGGATAGTCTCTATTCGGAACCTTTTCTCTGAAAAATTCTTTTCAGGCCTAATTTCGACGAAACAAGAGAAATGGACAGCGTATAACGAATAATATCATAGGATAGTCCTATTCGGAACCTTTTTCTCTGAAAAATTCTTTTCAGGCCTAATTTCGACGAAACAAGAGAAATGGACAGCGTATAACGAATAATATCATAGGATAGTCCTCTATTCGGAACCTTTTCGTCTGAAAAATTCTTTTCAGGCCTAATTTCGACGAAACAAGAGAAATGGACAGCATAACGAATAATATCATAGGATAGTCTCTATTCGGAACCTTTTCTCTGAAAAATTCTTTTCAGGCCTAATTTGACGAAACAAGAGAAATGGACAGCGTATAACGAATAATATCATAGGATAGTCTCTATTCGGAACCTTTTCGTCTGAAAAATTCTTTTCAGGCCTAATTTCGACGAAACAAGAGAAATGGACAGCGTATAACGAATAATATCATAGGATAGTCCTCTATTCGGAACCTTTTCGTCTGAAAAATTCTTTTCAGGCCTAATTTGACGAAACAAGAGAAATGGACAGCGTATAACGAATAATATCATAGGATAGTCTCTATTCGGAACCTTTTCGTCTGAAAAATTCTTTTCAGGCCTAATTTCGACGAAACAAGAGAAATGGACAGCGTATAACGAATAATATCATAGGATAGTCCTCTATTCGGAACCTTTTCGTCTGAAAAATTCTTTTCAGGCCTAATTTCGACGAAACAAGAGAAATGGACACATAACGAATAATATCATAGGATAGTCTCTATTCGGAACCTTTTCTCTGAAAAATTCTTTTCAGGCCTAATTTGACGAAACAAGAGAAATGGACAGCGTATAACGAATAATATCATAGGATAGTCCTCTATTCGGAACCTTTTCTCTGAAAAATTCTTTTCAGGCCTAATTTGACGAAACAAGAGAAATGGACAGCGTATAACGAATAATATCATAGGATAGTCCTATTCGGAACCTTTTCTCTGAAAAATTCTTTTCAGGCCTAATTTCGACGAAACAAGAGAAATGGACAGCGTATAACGAATAATATCATAGGATAGTCCTATTCGGAACCTTTTCGTCTGAAAAATTCTTTTCAGGCCTAATTTCGACGAAACAAGAGAAATGGACACATAACGAATAATATCATAGGATAGTCTCTATTCGGAACCTTTTCTCTGAAAAATTCTTTTCAGGCCTAATTTCGACGAAACAAGAGAAATGGACAGCGTATAACGAATAATATCATAGGATAGTCCTATTCGGAACCTTTTCGTCTGAAAAATTCTTTTCAGGCCTAATTTCGACGAAACAAGAGAAATGGACAGCGTATAACGAATAATATCATAGGATAGTCCTATTCGGAACCTTTTCGTCTGAAAAATTCTTTTCAGGCCTAATTTCGACGAAACAAGAGAAATGGACACATAACGAATAATATCATAGGATAGTCTCTATTCGGAACCTTTTCTCTGAAAAATTCTTTTCAGGCCTAATTTGACGAAACAAGAGAAATGGACAGCGTATAACGAATAATATCATAGGATAGTCTCTATTCGGAACCTTTTCTCTGAAAAATTCTTTTCAGGCCTAATTTCGACGAAACAAGAGAAATGGACAGCGTATAACGAATAATATCATAGGATAGTCCTATTCGGAACCTTTTTCTCTGAAAAATTCTTTTCAGGCCTAATTTGACGAAACAAGAGAAATGGACAGCGTATAACGAATAATATCATAGGATAGTCTCTATTCGGAACCTTTTCGTCTGAAAAATTCTTTTCAGGCCTAATTTCGACGAAACAAGAGAAATGGACAGCGTATAACGAATAATATCATAGGATAGTCCTCTATTCGGAACCTTTTCGTCTGAAAAATTCTTTTCAGGCCTAATTTGACGAAACAAGAGAAATGGACAGCGTATAACGAATAATATCATAGGATAGTCCTATTCGGAACCTTTTTCTCTGAAAAATTCTTTTCAGGCCTAATTTGACGAAACAAGAGAAATGGACAGCGTATAACGAATAATATCATAGGATAGTCTCTATTCGGAACCTTTTCGTCTGAAAAATTCTTTTCAGGCCTAATTTCGACGAAACAAGAGAAATGGACAGCATAACGAATAATATCATAGGATAGTCTCTATTCGGAACCTTTTTCTGAAAAATTCTTTTCAGGCCTAATTTCGACGAAACAAGAGAAATGGACAGCGTATAACGAATAATATCATAGGATAGTCCTATTCGGAACCTTTTCTCTGAAAAATTCTTTTCAGGCCTAATTTCGACGAAACAAGAGAAATGGACAGCGTATAACGAATAATATCATAGGATAGTCTCTATTCGGAACCTTTTCGTCTGAAAAATTCTTTTCAGGCCTAATTTCGACGAAACAAGAGAAATGGACAGCGTATAACGAATAATATCATAGGATAGTCTCTATTCGGAACCTTTTCGTCTGAAAAATTCTTTTCAGGCCTAATTTCGACGAAACAAGAGAAATGGACACATAACGAATAATATCATAGGATAGTCTCTATTCGGAACCTTTTCTCTGAAAAATTCTTTTCAGGCCTAATTTGACGAAACAAGAGAAATGGACAGCGTATAACGAATAATATCATAGGATAGTCTCTATTCGGAACCTTTTCGTCTGAAAAATTCTTTTCAGGCCTAATTTCGACGAAACAAGAGAAATGGACAGCGTATAACGAATAATATCATAGGATAGTCCTCTATTCGGAACCTTTTCGTCTGAAAAATTCTTTTCAGGCCTAATTTCGACGAAACAAGAGAAATGGACACATAACGAATAATATCATAGGATAGTCTCTATTCGGAACCTTTTCTCTGAAAAATTCTTTTCAGGCCTAATTTCGACGAAACAAGAGAAATGGACAGCGTATAACGAATAATATCATAGGATAGTCCTATTCGGAACCTTTTCTCTGAAAAATTCTTTTCAGGCCTAATTTCGACGAAACAAGAGAAATGGACAGCGTATAACGAATAATATCATAGGATAGTCTCTATTCGGAACCTTTTCGTCTGAAAAATTCTTTTCAGGCCTAATTTCGACGAAACAAGAGAAATGGACAGCATAACGAATAATATCATAGGATAGTCTCTATTCGGAACCTTTTCTCTGAAAAATTCTTTTCAGGCCTAATTTCGACGAAACAAGAGAAATGGACAGCGTATAACGAATAATATCATAGGATAGTCCTATTCGGAACCTTTTCGTCTGAAAAATTCTTTTCAGGCCTAATTTCGACGAAACAAGAGAAATGGACAGCGTATAACGAATAATATCATAGGATAGTCTCTATTCGGAACCTTTTCGTCTGAAAAATTCTTTTCAGGCCTAATTTGACGAAACAAGAGAAATGGACAGCGTATAACGAATAATATCATAGGATAGTCTCTATTCGGAACCTTTTCGTCTGAAAAATTCTTTTCAGGCCTAATTTCGACGAAACAAGAGAAATGGACAGCGTATAACGAATAATATCATAGGATAGTCCTATTCGGAACCTTTTCGTCTGAAAAATTCTTTTCAGGCCTAATTTCGACGAAACAAGAGAAATGGACAGCATAACGAATAATATCATAGGATAGTCTCTATTCGGAACCTTTTCGTCTGAAAAATTCTTTTCAGGCCTAATTTCGACGAAACAAGAGAAATGGACAGCGTATAACGAATAATATCATAGGATAGTCCTATTCGGAACCTTTTCGTCTGAAAAATTCTTTTCAGGCCTAATTTCGACGAAACAAGAGAAATGGACAGCGTATAACGAATAATATCATAGGATAGTCCTATTCGGAACCTTTTCGTCTGAAAAATTCTTTTCAGGCCTAATTTCGACGAAACAAGAGAAATGGACACATAACGAATAATATCATAGGATAGTCTCTATTCGGAACCTTTTTCTCTGAAAAATTCTTTTCAGGCCTAATTTGACGAAACAAGAGAAATGGACAGCGTATAACGAATAATATCATAGGATAGTCTCTATTCGGAACCTTTTCTCTGAAAAATTCTTTTCAGGCCTAATTTCGACGAAACAAGAGAAATGGACAGCGTATAACGAATAATATCATAGGATAGTCCTATTCGGAACCTTTTCTCTGAAAAATTCTTTTCAGGCCTAATTTGACGAAACAAGAGAAATGGACAGCGTATAACGAATAATATCATAGGATAGTCTCTATTCGGAACCTTTTCGTCTGAAAAATTCTTTTCAGGCCTAATTTCGACGAAACAAGAGAAATGGACAGCGTATAACGAATAATATCATAGGATAGTCCTCTATTCGGAACCTTTTCGTCTGAAAAATTCTTTTCAGGCCTAATTTCGACGAAACAAGAGAAATGGACAGCGTATAACGAATAATATCATAGGATAGTCCTATTCGGAACCTTTTTCTGAAAAATTCTTTTCAGGCCTAATTTGACGAAACAAGAGAAATGGACAGCGTATAACGAATAATATCATAGGATAGTCTCTATTCGGAACCTTTTCGTCTGAAAAATTCTTTTCAGGCCTAATTTCGACGAAACAAGAGAAATGGACAGCATAACGAATAATATCATAGGATAGTCTCTATTCGGAACCTTTTCTCTGAAAAATTCTTTTCAGGCCTAATTTCGACGAAACAAGAGAAATGGACAGCGTATAACGAATAATATCATAGGATAGTCCTATTCGGAACCTTTTTCTCTGAAAAATTCTTTTCAGGCCTAATTTCGACGAAACAAGAGAAATGGACAGCGTATAACGAATAATATCATAGGATAGTCTCTATTCGGAACCTTTTCGTCTGAAAAATTCTTTTCAGGCCTAATTTCGACGAAACAAGAGAAATGGACAGCGTATAACGAATAATATCATAGGATAGTCTCTATTCGGAACCTTTTCGTCTGAAAAATTCTTTTCAGGCCTAATTTCGACGAAACAAGAGAAATGGACAGCATAACGAATAATATCATAGGATAGTCTCTATTCGGAACCTTTTTCTCTGAAAAATTCTTTTCAGGCCTAATTTCGACGAAACAAGAGAAATGGACAGCGTATAACGAATAATATCATAGGATAGTCCTATTCGGAACCTTTTCGTCTGAAAAATTCTTTTCAGGCCTAATTTCGACGAAACAAGAGAAATGGACAGCGTATAACGAATAATATCATAGGATAGTCTCTATTCGGAACCTTTTCGTCTGAAAAATTCTTTTCAGGCCTAATTTCGACGAAACAAGAGAAATGGACAGCATAACGAATAATATCATAGGATAGTCTCTATTCGGAACCTTTTTCTCTGAAAAATTCTTTTCAGGCCTAATTTCGACGAAACAAGAGAAATGGACAGCGTATAACGAATAATATCATAGGATAGTCCTATTCGGAACCTTTTTCTCTGAAAAATTCTTTTCAGGCCTAATTTCGACGAAACAAGAGAAATGGACAGCGTATAACGAATAATATCATAGGATAGTCCTCTATTCGGAACCTTTTCTCTGAAAAATTCTTTTCAGGCCTAATTTCGACGAAACAAGAGAAATGGACAGCGTATAACGAATAATATCATAGGATAGTCCTCTATTCGGAACCTTTTCGTCTGAAAAATTCTTTTCAGGCCTAATTTCGACGAAACAAGAGAAATGGACACATAACGAATAATATCATAGGATAGTCTCTATTCGGAACCTTTTCTCTGAAAAATTCTTTTCAGGCCTAATTTGACGAAACAAGAGAAATGGACAGCGTATAACGAATAATATCATAGGATAGTCCTATTCGGAACCTTTTTCTGAAAAATTCTTTTCAGGCCTAATTTCGACGAAACAAGAGAAATGGACAGCGTATAACGAATAATATCATAGGATAGTCCTCTATTCGGAACCTTTTCGTCTGAAAAATTCTTTTCAGGCCTAATTTGACGAAACAAGAGAAATGGACAGCGTATAACGAATAATATCATAGGATAGTCTCTATTCGGAACCTTTTCGTCTGAAAAATTCTTTTCAGGCCTAATTTCGACGAAACAAGAGAAATGGACAGCGTATAACGAATAATATCATAGGATAGTCCTATTCGGAACCTTTTCGTCTGAAAAATTCTTTTCAGGCCTAATTTCGACGAAACAAGAGAAATGGACAGCATAACGAATAATATCATAGGATAGTCCTCTATTCGGAACCTTTTCTCTGAAAAATTCTTTTCAGGCCTAATTTCGACGAAACAAGAGAAATGGACAGCGTATAACGAATAATATCATAGGATAGTCCTCTATTCGGAACCTTTTCGTCTGAAAAATTCTTTTCAGGCCTAATTTGACGAAACAAGAGAAATGGACAGCGTATAACGAATAATATCATAGGATAGTCTCTATTCGGAACCTTTTCTCTGAAAAATTCTTTTCAGGCCTAATTTCGACGAAACAAGAGAAATGGACACATAACGAATAATATCATAGGATAGTCTATTCGGAACCTTTTCTCTGAAAAATTCTTTTCAGGCCTAATTTGACGAAACAAGAGAAATGGACAGCGTATAACGAATAATATCATAGGATAGTCCTCTATTCGGAACCTTTTCTCTGAAAAATTCTTTTCAGGCCTAATTTCGACGAAACAAGAGAAATGGACAGCGTATAACGAATAATATCATAGGATAGTCTCTATTCGGAACCTTTTTCTGAAAAATTCTTTTCAGGCCTAATTTGACGAAACAAGAGAAATGGACAGCGTATAACGAATAATATCATAGGATAGTCCTATTCGGAACCTTTTCGTCTGAAAAATTCTTTTCAGGCCTAATTTCGACGAAACAAGAGAAATGGAGTGCACATAACGAATAATATCATAGGATAGTCTCTATTCGGAACCTTTTTCTGAAAAATTCTTTTCAGGCCTAATTTGACGAAACAAGAGAAATGGACAGCGTATAACGAATAATATCATAGGATAGTCTCTATTCGGAACCTTTTCTCTGAAAAATTCTTTTCAGGCCTAATTTCGACGAAACAAGAGAAATGGACAGCATAACGAATAATATCATAGGATAGTCTCTATTCGGAACCTTTTCTCTGAAAAATTCTTTTCAGGCCTAATTTGACGAAACAAGAGAAATGGACAGCGTATAACGAATAATATCATAGGATAGTCCTATTCGGAACCTTTTCGTCTGAAAAATTCTTTTCAGGCCTAATTTGACGAAACAAGAGAAATGGACAGCGTATAACGAATAATATCATAGGATAGTCTCTATTCGGAACCTTTTTCTCTGAAAAATTCTTTTCAGGCCTAATTTGACGAAACAAGAGAAATGGACAGCGTATAACGAATAATATCATAGGATAGTCTCTATTCGGAACCTTTTCGTCTGAAAAATTCTTTTCAGGCCTAATTTCGACGAAACAAGAGAAATGGACATAACGAATAATATCATAGGATAGTCCTATTCGGAACTTTTCTCTGAAAAATTCTTTTCAGGCCTAATTTGACGAAACAAGAGAAATGGACAGCGTATAACGAATAATATCATAGGATAGTCTCTATTCGGAACCTTTTCGTCTGAAAAATTCTTTTCAGGCCTAATTTCGACGAAACAAGAGAAATGGACAGCGTATAACGAATAATATCATAGGATAGTCCTATTCGGAACCTTTTCGTCTGAAAAATTCTTTTCAGGCCTAATTTGACGAAACAAGAGAAATGGACAGCGTATAACGAATAATATCATAGGATAGTCTCTATTCGGAACCTTTTTCTGAAAAATTCTTTTCAGGCCTAATTTGACGAAACAAGAGAAATGGACAGCGTATAACGAATAATATCATAGGATAGTCTCTATTCGGAACCTTTTCGTCTGAAAAATTCTTTTCAGGCCTAATTTCGACGAAACAAGAGAAATGGAGCACATAACGAATAATATCATAGGATAGTCTCTATTCGGAACCTTTTCGTCTGAAAAATTCTTTTCAGGCCTAATTTCGACGAAACAAGAGAAATGGACAGCGTATAACGAATAATATCATAGGATAGTCCTATTCGGAACCTTTTCTCTGAAAAATTCTTTTCAGGCCTAATTTCGACGAAACAAGAGAAATGGACAGCATAACGAATAATATCATAGGATAGTCTCTATTCGGAACCTTTTTCTCTGAAAAATTCTTTTCAGGCCTAATTTCGACGAAACAAGAGAAATGGACAGCGTATAACGAATAATATCATAGGATAGTCCTCTATTCGGAACCTTTTCGTCTGAAAAATTCTTTTCAGGCCTAATTTCGACGAAACAAGAGAAATGGACAGCATAACGAATAATATCATAGGATAGTCTCTATTCGGAACCTTTTCTCTGAAAAATTCTTTTCAGGCCTAATTTGACGAAACAAGAGAAATGGACAGCGTATAACGAATAATATCATAGGATAGTCTCTATTCGGAACCTTTTCGTCTGAAAAATTCTTTTCAGGCCTAATTTCGACGAAACAAGAGAAATGGACAGCGTATAACGAATAATATCATAGGATAGTCTCTATTCGGAACCTTTTCGTCTGAAAAATTCTTTTCAGGCCTAATTTCGACGAAACAAGAGAAATGGACAGTGCATAACGAATAATATCATAGGATAGTCTCTATTCGGAACCTTTTTCTCTGAAAAATTCTTTTCAGGCCTAATTTGACGAAACAAGAGAAATGGACAGCGTATAACGAATAATATCATAGGATAGTCCTATTCGGAACTTTTTCTCTGAAAAATTCTTTTCAGGCCTAATTTGACGAAACAAGAGAAATGGACAGCGTATAACGAATAATATCATAGGATAGTCCTCTATTCGGAACCTTTTCGTCTGAAAAATTCTTTTCAGGCCTAATTTCGACGAAACAAGAGAAATGGACAGCATAACGAATAATATCATAGGATAGTCTCTTTCGGAACCTTTTTCTCTGAAAAATTCTTTTCAGGCCTAATTTGGACGAAACAAGAGAAATGGACAGCGTATAACGAATAATATCATAGGATAGTCCTATTCGGAACCTTTTTCGTCTGAAAAATTCTTTTCAGGCCTAATTTCGACGAAACAAGAGAAATGGACAGCGTATAACGAATAATATCATAGGATAGTCCTCTATTCGGAACCTTTTTCTCTGAAAAATTCTTTTCAGGCCTAATTTCGACGAAACAAGAGAAATGGACAGCATAACGAATAATATCATAGGATAGTCTCCATTTCGGAACTTTTCTCTCTGAAAATTCTTTTCAGGCCTAATTTCGACGAAACAAGAGAAATGGACAGCGTATAAAAATAATATCATATAGTAGTTCTATTCGGAACCTTTTCTCTCTGAAAAATTCTTTTCAGGCCTAATTTCGACGAAACAAGAGAAATGGAG
>JASGCC010000869.1:0-50963 GCA_030067915.1 Hydractinia echinata
TACAAGTCTCATGGTTTTAGTGGTGAAAAAATAATTTTAAAAATCGTTCGGGAAATGAGTTTACTCCCTGCTTACTTTCTTTGTATACATTCGACTATACGGGATTTACGGGAAATCGCGGGTTTTCGGTTGCCGGCGATTAAACTGCTTTCATTCGGCGTCTCATCAAAATGAAAATATTTTTGAAAACTACAAGTCTCATGGGTTTTAGTGGTGAAAAAATAATTTTAAAAATCGTTCGGGAAATGAGTTTACTCCCTGCTTACTTTCTTTGTATACATTCGACTATACGGGATTTACGGGAAATCGCGGGTTTTCGGTTGCCGGCGATTAAACTGCTTTCATTCGGCGTCTCATCAAAAATGAAAATATTTTTGAAAACTACAAGTCTCATGGGTTTTAGTGGTGAAAAAATAATTTTAAAAATCGTTCGGGAAATGAGTTTACTCCCTGCTTACTTTCTTTGTATACATTCGACTATACGGGATGGATTTACGGGAAATCGCGGGTTTTCGGTTGCCGGCGATTAAACTGCTTTCATTCGGCGTCTCATCAAAAATGAAAATATTTTTGAAAACTACAAGTCTCATGGGTTTTAGTGGTGAAAAAAAATTTTAAAATCGTTCGGGAAATGAGTTTACTCCCTGCTTACTTTCTTTGTATACATTCGACTATACGGGATTTACGGGAAATCGCGGGTTTTCGGTTGCCGGCGATTAAACTGCTTTCATTCGGCGTCTCATCAAAAATGAAAATATTTTTGAAAACTACAAGTCTCATGGGTTTTAGTGGTGAAAAAATAATTTTAAAAATCGTTCGGGAAATGAGTTTACTCCCTGCTTACTTTCTTTGTATACATTCGACTATACGGGATTTACGGGAAATCGCGGGTTTTCGGTTGCCGGCGATTAAACTGCTTTCATTCGGCGTCTCATCAAAAATGAAAATATTTTTGAAAACTACAAGTCTCATGGGTTTTAGTGGTGAAAAAATAATTTTAAAAATCGTTCGGGAAATGAGTTTACTCCCTGCTTACTTTCTTTGTATACATTCGACTATACGGGATTTACGGGAAATCGCGGGTTTTCGGTTGCCGGCGATTAAACTGCTTTCATTCGGCGTCTCATCAAAAATGAAAATATTTTTGAAAACTACAAGTCTCATGGGTTTTAGTGGTGAAAAAATAATTTTAAAAATCGTTCGGGAAATGAGTTTACTCCCTGCTTACTTTCTTTGTATACATTCGACTATACGGGATTTACGGGAAATCGCGGGTTTTCGGTTGCCGGCGATTAAACTGCTTTCATTCGGCGTCTCATCAAAAATGAAAATATTTTTGAAAACTACAAGTCTCATGGGTTTTAGTGGTGAAAAAATAATTTTAAAAATCGTTCGGGAAATGAGTTTACTCCCTGCTTACTTTCTTTGTATACATTCGACTATACGGGATTTACGGGAAATCGCGGGTTTTCGGTTGCCGGCGATTAAACTGCTTTCATTCGGCGTCTCATCAAAAATGAAAATATTTTTGAAAACTACAAGTCTCATGGGTTTTAGTGGTGAAAAAATAATTTTAAAAATCGTTCGGGAAATGAGTTTACTCCCTGCTTACTTTCTTTGTATACATTCGACTATACGGGATTTACGGGAAATCGCGGGTTTTCGGTTGCCGGCGATTAAACTGCTTTCATTCGGCGTCTCATCAAAAATGAAAATATTTTTGAAAACTACAAGTCTCATGGGTTTTAGTGGTGAAAAAATAATTTTAAAAATCGTTCGGGAAATGAGTTTACTCCCTGCTTACTTTCTTTGTATACATTCGACTATACGGGATTTACGGGAAATCGCGGGTTTTCGGTTGCCGGCGATTAAACTGCTTTCATTCGGCGTCTCATCAAAAATGAAAATATTTTTGAAAACTACAAGTCTCATGGGTTTTAGTGGTGAAAAAATAATTTTAAAAATCGTTCGGGAAATGAGTTTACTCCCTGCTTACTTTCTTTGTATACATTCGACTATACGGGATTTACGGGAAATCGCGGGTTTTCGGTTGCCGGCGATTAAACTGCTTTCATTCGGCGTCTCATCAAAAATGAAAATATTTTTGAAAACTACAAGTCTCATGGGTTTTAGTGGTGAAAAAATAATTTTAAAAATCGTTCGGGAAATGAGTTTACTCCCTGCTTACTTTCTTTGTATACATTCGACTATACGGGATTTACGGGAAATCGCGGGTTTTCGGTTGCCGGCGATTAAACTGCTTTCATTCGGCGTCTCATCAAAAATGAAAATATTTTTGAAAACTACAAGTCTCATGGGTTTTAGTGGTGAAAAAATAATTTTAAAAATCGTTCGGGAAATGAGTTTACTCCCTGCTTACTTTCTTTGTATACATTCGACTATACGGGATTTACGGGAAATCGCGGGTTTTCGGTTGCCGGCGATTAAACTGCTTTCATTCGGCGTCTCATCAAAAATGAAAATATTTTTGAAAACTACAAGTCTCATGGGTTTTAGTGGTGAAAAAATAATTTTAAAAATCGTTCGGGAAATGAGTTTACTCCCTGCTTACTTTCTTTGTATACATTCGACTATACGGGATTTACGGGAAATCGCGGGTTTTCGGTTGCCGGCGATTAAACTGCTTTCATTCGGCGTCTCATCAAAAATGAAAATATTTTTGAAAACTACAAGTCTCATGGGTTTTAGTGGTGAAAAAATAATTTTAAAAATCGTTCGGGAAATGAGTTTACTCCCTGCTTACTTTCTTTGTATACATTCGACTATACGGGATTTACGGGAAATCGCGGGTTTTCGGTTGCCGGCGATTAAACTGCTTTCATTCGGCGTCTCATCAAAAATGAAAATATTTTTGAAAACTACAAGTCTCATGGGTTTTAGTGGTGAAAAAATAATTTTAAAAATCGTTCGGGAAATGAGTTTACTCCCTGCTTACTTTCTTTGTATACATTCGACTATACGGGATTTACGGGAAATCGCGGGTTTTCGGTTGCCGGCGATTAAACTGCTTTCATTCGGCGTCTCATCAAAAATGAAAATATTTTTGAAAACTACAAGTCTCATGGGTTTTAGTGGTGAAAAAATAATTTTAAAAATCGTTCGGGAAATGAGTTTACTCCTGCTTACTTTCTTTGTATACATTCGACTATACGGGATTTACGGGAAATCGCGGGTTTTCGGTTGCCGGCGATTAAACTGCTTTCATTCGGCGTCTCATCAAAAATGAAAATATTTTTGAAAACTACAAGTCTCATGGGTTTTAGTGGTGAAAAAATAATTTTAAAAATCGTTCGGGAAATGAGTTTACTCCCTGCTTACTTTCTTTGTATACATTCGACTATACGGGATTTACGGGAAATCGCGGGTTTTCGGTTGCCGGCGATTAAACTGCTTTCATTCGGCGTCTCATCAAAAATGAAAATATTTTTGAAAACTACAAGTCTCATGGGTTTTAGTGGTGAAAAAATAATTTTAAAAATCGTTCGGGAAATGAGTTTACTCCCTGCTTACTTTCTTTGTATACATTCGACTATACGGGATTTACGGGAAATCGCGGGTTTTCGGTTGCCGGCGATTAAACTGCTTTCATTCGGCGTCTCATCAAAAATGAAAATATTTTTGAAAACTACAAGTCTCATGGGTTTTAGTGGTGAAAAAATAATTTTAAAAATCGTTCGGGAAATGAGTTTACTCCCTGCTTACTTTCTTTGTATACATTCGACTATACGGGATTTACGGGAAATCGCGGGTTTTCGGTTGCCGGCGATTAAACTGCTTTCATTCGGCGTCTCATCAAAAATGAAAATATTTTTGAAAACTACAAGTCTCATGGGTTTTAGTGGTGAAAAAATAATTTTAAAAATCGTTCGGGAAATGAGTTTACTCCCTGCTTACTTTCTTTGTATACATTCGACTATACGGGATTTACGGGAAATCGCGGGTTTTCGGTTGCCGGCGATTAAACTGCTTTCATTCGGCGTCTCATCAAAAATGAAAATATTTTTGAAAACTACAAGTCTCATGGGTTTTAGTGGTGAAAAAATAATTTTAAAAATCGTTCGGGAAATGAGTTTACTCCCTGCTTACTTTCTTTGTATACATTCGACTATACGGGATTTACGGGAAATCGCGGGTTTTCGGTTGCCGGCGATTAAACTGCTTTCATTCGGCGTCTCATCAAAAATGAAAATATTTTTGAAAACTACAAGTCTCATGGGTTTTAGTGGTGAAAAAATAATTTTAAAAATCGTTCGGGAAATGAGTTTACTCCCTGCTTACTTTCTTTGTATACATTCGACTATACGGGATTTACGGGAAATCGCGGGTTTTCGGTTGCCGGCGATTAAACTGCTTTCATTCGGCGTCTCATCAAAAATGAAAATATTTTTGAAAACTACAAGTCTCATGGGTTTTAGTGGTGAAAAAATAATTTTAAAAATCGTTCGGGAAATGAGTTTACTCCCTGCTTACTTTCTTTGTATACATTCGACTATACGGGATTTACGGGAAATCGCGGGTTTTCGGTTGCCGGCGATTAAACTGCTTTCATTCGGCGTCTCATCAAAAATGAAAATATTTTTGAAAACTACAAGTCTCATGGGTTTTAGTGGTGAAAAAATAATTTTAAAAATCGTTCGGGAAATGAGTTTACTCCCTGCTTACTTTCTTTGTATACATTCGACTATACGGGATTTACGGGAAATCGCGGGTTTTCGGTTGCCGGCGATTAAACTGCTTTCATTCGGCGTCTCATCAAAAATGAAAATATTTTTGAAAACTACAAGTCTCATGGGTTTTAGTGGTGAAAAAATAATTTTAAAAATCGTTCGGGAAATGAGTTTACTCCCTGCTTACTTTCTTTGTATACATTCGACTATACGGGATTTACGGGAAATCGCGGGTTTTCGGTTGCCGGCGATTAAACTGCTTTCATTCGGCGTCTCATCAAAAATGAAAATATTTTTGAAAACTACAAGTCTCATGGGTTTTAGTGGTGAAAAAATAATTTTAAAAATCGTTCGGGAAATGAGTTTACTCCCTGCTTACTTTCTTTGTATACATTCGACTATACGGGATTTACGGGAAATCGCGGGTTTTCGGTTGCCGGCGATTAAACTGCTTTCATTCGGCGTCTCATCAAAAATGAAAATATTTTTGAAAACTACAAGTCTCATGGGTTTTAGTGGTGAAAAAATAATTTTAAAAATCGTTCGGGAAATGAGTTTACTCCCTGCTTACTTTCTTTGTATACATTCGACTATACGGGATTTACGGGAAATCGCGGGTTTTCGGTTGCCGGCGATTAAACTGCTTTCATTCGGCGTCTCATCAAAAATGAAAATATTTTTGAAAACTACAAGTCTCATGGGTTTTAGTGGTGAAAAAATAATTTTAAAAATCGTTCGGGAAATGAGTTTACTCCCTGCTTACTTTCTTTGTATACATTCGACTATACGGGATTTACGGGAAATCGCGGGTTTTCGGTTGCCGGCGATTAAACTGCTTTCATTCGGCGTCTCATCAAAAATGAAAATATTTTTGAAAACTACAAGTCTCATGGGTTTTAGTGGTGAAAAAATAATTTTAAAAATCGTTCGGGAAATGAGTTTACTCCCTGCTTACTTTCTTTGTATACATTCGACTATACGGGATTTACGGGAAATCGCGGGTTTTCGGTTGCCGGCGATTAAACTGCTTTCATTCGGCGTCTCATCAAAAATGAAAATATTTTTGAAAACTACAAGTCTCATGGGTTTTAGTGGTGAAAAAATAATTTTAAAAATCGTTCGGGAAATGAGTTTACTCCCTGCTTACTTTCTTTGTATACATTCGACTATACGGGATTTACGGGAAATCGCGGGTTTTCGGTTGCCGGCGATTAAACTGCTTTCATTCGGCGTCTCATCAAAAATGAAAATATTTTTGAAAACTACAAGTCTCATGGGTTTTAGTGGTGAAAAAATAATTTTAAAAATCGTTCGGGAAATGAGTTTACTCCCTGCTTACTTTCTTTGTATACATTCGACTATACGGGATTTACGGGAAATCGCGGGTTTTCGGTTGCCGGCGATTAAACTGCTTTCATTCGGCGTCTCATCAAAAATGAAAATATTTTTGAAAACTACAAGTCTCATGGGTTTTAGTGGTGAAAAAATAATTTTAAAAATCGTTCGGGAAATGAGTTTACTCCCTGCTTACTTTCTTTGTATACATTCGACTATACGGGATTTACGGGAAATCGCGGGTTTTCGGTTGCCGGCGATTAAACTGCTTTCATTCGGCGTCTCATCAAAAATGAAAATATTTTTGAAAACTACAAGTCTCATGGGTTTTAGTGGTGAAAAAATAATTTTAAAAATCGTTCGGGAAATGAGTTTACTCCCTGCTTACTTTCTTTGTATACATTCGACTATACGGGATTTACGGGAAATCGCGGGTTTTCGGTTGCCGGCGATTAAACTGCTTTCATTCGGCGTCTCATCAAAAATGAAAATATTTTTGAAAACTACAAGTCTCATGGGTTTTAGTGGTGAAAAAATAATTTTAAAAATCGTTCGGGAAATGAGTTTACTCCCTGCTTACTTTCTTTGTATACATTCGACTATAGGGCCGACCGGGATTTACGGGAAATCGCGGGTTTTCGGTTGCCGGCGATTAAACTGCTTTCATTCGGCGTCTCATCAAAAATGAAAATATTTTTGAAAACTACAAGTCTCATGGGTTTTAGTGGTGAAAAAATAATTTTAAAAATCGTTCGGGAAATGAGTTTACTCCCTGCTTACTTTCTTTGTATACATTCGACTATACGGGATTTACGGGAAATCGCGGGTTTTCGGTTGCCGGCGATTAAACTGCTTTCATTCGGCGTCTCATCAAAAATGAAAATATTTTTGAAAACTACAAGTCTCATGGGTTTTAGTGGTGAAAAAATAATTTTAAAAATCGTTCGGGAAATGAGTTTACTCCCTGCTTACTTTCTTTGTATACATTCGACTATACGGGATTTACGGGAAATCGCGGGTTTTCGGTTGCCGGCGATTAAACTGCTTTCATTCGGCGTCTCATCAAAAATGAAAATATTTTTGAAAACTACAAGTCTCATGGGTTTTAGTGGTGAAAAAATAATTTTAAAAATCGTTCGGGAAATGAGTTTACTCCCTGCTTACTTTCTTTGTATACATTCGACTATACGGGATTTACGGGAAATCGCGGGTTTTCGGTTGCCGGCGATTAAACTGCTTTCATTCGGCGTCTCATCAAAAATGAAAATATTTTTGAAAACTACAAGTCTCATGGGTTTTAGTGGTGAAAAAATAATTTTAAAAATCGTTCGGGAAATGAGTTTACTCCCTGCTTACTTTCTTTGTATACATTCGACTATACGGGATTTACGGGAAATCGCGGGTTTTCGGTTGCCGGCGATTAAACTGCTTTCATTCGGCGTCTCATCAAAAATGAAAATATTTTTGAAAACTACAAGTCTCATGGGTTTTAGTGGTGAAAAAATAATTTTAAAAATCGTTCGGGAAATGAGTTTACTCCCTGCTTACTTTCTTTGTATACATTCGACTATACGGGATTTACGGGAAATCGCGGGTTTTCGGTTGCCGGCGATTAAACTGCTTTCATTCGGCGTCTCATCAAAAATGAAAATATTTTTGAAAACTACAAGTCTCATGGGTTTTAGTGGTGAAAAAATAATTTTAAAAATCGTTCGGGAAATGAGTTTACTCCCTGCTTACTTTCTTTGTATACATTCGACTATACGGGATTTACGGGAAATCGCGGGTTTTCGGTTGCCGGCGATTAAACTGCTTTCATTCGGCGTCTCATCAAAAATGAAAATATTTTTGAAAACTACAAGTCTCATGGGTTTTAGTGGTGAAAAAATAATTTTAAAAATCGTTCGGGAAATGAGTTTACTCCCTGCTTACTTTCTTTGTATACATTCGACTATACGGGATTTACGGGAAATCGCGGGTTTTCGGTTGCCGGCGATTAAACTGCTTTCATTCGGCGTCTCATCAAAAATGAAAATATTTTTGAAAACTACAAGTCTCATGGGTTTTAGTGGTGAAAAAATAATTTTAAAAATCGTTCGGGAAATGAGTTTACTCCCTGCTTACTTTCTTTGTATACATTCGACTATACGGGATTTACGGGAAATCGCGGGTTTTCGGTTGCCGGCGATTAAACTGCTTTCATTCGGCGTCTCATCAAAAATGAAAATATTTTTGAAAACTACAAGTCTCATGGGTTTTAGTGGTGAAAAAATAATTTTAAAAATCGTTCGGGAAATGAGTTTACTCCCTGCTTACTTTCTTTGTATACATTCGACTATACGGGATTTACGGGAAATCGCGGGTTTTCGGTTGCCGGCGATTAAACTGCTTTCATTCGGCGTCTCATCAAAAATGAAAATATTTTTGAAAACTACAAGTCTCATGGGTTTTAGTGGTGAAAAAATAATTTTAAAAATCGTTCGGGAAATGAGTTTACTCCCTGCTTACTTTCTTTGTATACATTCGACTATACGGGATTTACGGGAAATCGCGGGTTTTCGGTTGCCGGCGATTAAACTGCTTTCATTCGGCGTCTCATCAAAAATGAAAATATTTTTGAAAACTACAAGTCTCATGGGTTTTAGTGGTGAAAAAATAATTTTAAAAATCGTTCGGGAAATGAGTTTACTCCCTGCTTACTTTCTTTGTATACATTCGACTATACGGGATTTACGGGAAATCGCGGGTTTTCGGTTGCCGGCGATTAAACTGCTTTCATTCGGCGTCTCATCAAAAATGAAAATATTTTTGAAAACTACAAGTCTCATGGGTTTTAGTGGTGAAAAAATAATTTTAAAAATCGTTCGGGAAATGAGTTTACTCCCTGCTTACTTTCTTTGTATACATTCGACTATACGGGATTTACGGGAAATCGCGGGTTTTCGGTTGCCGGCGATTAAACTGCTTTCATTCGGCGTCTCATCAAAAATGAAAATATTTTTGAAAACTACAAGTCTCATGGGTTTTAGTGGTGAAAAAATAATTTTAAAAATCGTTCGGGAAATGAGTTTACTCCCTGCTTACTTTCTTTGTATACATTCGACTATACGGGATTTACGGGAAATCGCGGGTTTTCGGTTGCCGGCGATTAAACTGCTTTCATTCGGCGTCTCATCAAAAATGAAAATATTTTTGAAAACTACAAGTCTCATGGGTTTTAGTGGTGAAAAAATAATTTTAAAAATCGTTCGGGAAATGAGTTTACTCCCTGCTTACTTTCTTTGTATACATTCGACTATACGGGATTTACGGGAAATCGCGGGTTTTCGGTTGCCGGCGATTAAACTGCTTTCATTCGGCGTCTCATCAAAAATGAAAATATTTTTGAAAACTACAAGTCTCATGGGTTTTAGTGGTGAAAAAATAATTTTAAAAATCGTTCGGGAAATGAGTTTACTCCCTGCTTACTTTCTTTGTATACATTCGACTATACGGGATTTACGGGAAATCGCGGGTTTTCGGTTGCCGGCGATTAAACTGCTTTCATTCGGCGTCTCATCAAAAATGAAAATATTTTTGAAAACTACAAGTCTCATGGGTTTTAGTGGTGAAAAAATAATTTTAAAAATCGTTCGGGAAATGAGTTTACTCCCTGCTTACTTTCTTTGTATACATTCGACTATACGGGATTTACGGGAAATCGCGGGTTTTCGGTTGCCGGCGATTAAACTGCTTTCATTCGGCGTCTCATCAAAAATGAAAATATTTTTGAAAACTACAAGTCTCATGGGTTTTAGTGGTGAAAAAATAATTTTAAAAATCGTTCGGGAAATGAGTTTACTCCCTGCTTACTTTCTTTGTATACATTCGACTATACGGGATTTACGGGAAATCGCGGGTTTTCGGTTGCCGGCGATTAAACTGCTTTCATTCGGCGTCTCATCAAAAATGAAAATATTTTTGAAAACTACAAGTCTCATGGGTTTTAGTGGTGAAAAAATAATTTTAAAAATCGTTCGGGAAATGAGTTTACTCCCTGCTTACTTTCTTTGTATACATTCGACTATACGGGATTTACGGGAAATCGCGGGTTTTCGGTTGCCGGCGATTAAACTGCTTTCATTCGGCGTCTCATCAAAAATGAAAATATTTTTGAAAACTACAAGTCTCATGGGTTTTAGTGGTGAAAAAATAATTTTAAAAATCGTTCGGGAAATGAGTTTACTCCCTGCTTACTTTCTTTGTATACATTCGACTATACGGGATTTACGGGAAATCGCGGGTTTTCGGTTGCCGGCGATTAAACTGCTTTCATTCGGCGTCTCATCAAAAATGAAAATATTTTTGAAAACTACAAGTCTCATGGGTTTTAGTGGTGAAAAAATAATTTTAAAAATCGTTCGGGAAATGAGTTTACTCCCTGCTTACTTTCTTTGTATACATTCGACTATACGGGATTTACGGGAAATCGCGGGTTTTCGGTTGCCGGCGATTAAACTGCTTTCATTCGGCGTCTCATCAAAAATGAAAATATTTTTGAAAACTACAAGTCTCATGGGTTTTAGTGGTGAAAAAATAATTTTAAAAATCGTTCGGGAAATGAGTTTACTCCCTGCTTACTTTCTTTGTATACATTCGACTATACGGGATTTACGGGAAATCGCGGGTTTTCGGTTGCCGGCGATTAAACTGCTTTCATTCGGCGTCTCATCAAAAATGAAAATATTTTTGAAAACTACAAGTCTCATGGGTTTTAGTGGTGAAAAAATAATTTTAAAAATCGTTCGGGAAATGAGTTTACTCCCTGCTTACTTTCTTTGTATACATTCGACTATACGGGATTTACGGGAAATCGCGGGTTTTCGGTTGCCGGCGATTAAACTGCTTTCATTCGGCGTCTCATCAAAAATGAAAATATTTTTGAAAACTACAAGTCTCATGGGTTTTAGTGGTGAAAAAATAATTTTAAAAATCGTTCGGGAAATGAGTTTACTCCCTGCTTACTTTCTTTGTATACATTCGACTATACGGGATTTACGGGAAATCGCGGGTTTTCGGTTGCCGGCGATTAAACTGCTTTCATTCGGCGTCTCATCAAAAATGAAAATATTTTTGAAAACTACAAGTCTCATGGGTTTTAGTGGTGAAAAAATAATTTTAAAAATCGTTCGGGAAATGAGTTTACTCCCTGCTTACTTTCTTTGTATACATTCGACTATACGGGATTTACGGGAAATCGCGGGTTTTCGGTTGCCGGCGATTAAACTGCTTTCATTCGGCGTCTCATCAAAAATGAAAATATTTTTGAAAACTACAAGTCTCATGGGTTTTAGTGGTGAAAAAATAATTTTAAAAATCGTTCGGGAAATGAGTTTACTCCCTGCTTACTTTCTTTGTATACATTCGACTATACGGGATTTACGGGAAATCGCGGGTTTTCGGTTGCCGGCGATTAAACTGCTTTCATTCGGCGTCTCATCAAAAATGAAAATATTTTTGAAAACTACAAGTCTCATGGGTTTTAGTGGTGAAAAAATAATTTTAAAAATCGTTCGGGAAATGAGTTTACTCCCTGCTTACTTTCTTTGTATACATTCGACTATACGGGATTTACGGGAAATCGCGGGTTTTCGGTTGCCGGCGATTAAACTGCTTTCATTCGGCGTCTCATCAAAAATGAAAATATTTTTGAAAACTACAAGTCTCATGGGTTTTAGTGGTGAAAAAATAATTTTAAAAATCGTTCGGGAAATGAGTTTACTCCCTGCTTACTTTCTTTGTATACATTCGACTATACGGGATTTACGGGAAATCGCGGGTTTTCGGTTGCCGGCGATTAAACTGCTTTCATTCGGCGTCTCATCAAAAATGAAAATATTTTTGAAAACTACAAGTCTCATGGGTTTTAGTGGTGAAAAAATAATTTTAAAAATCGTTCGGGAAATGAGTTTACTCCCTGCTTACTTTCTTTGTATACATTCGACTATACGGGATTTACGGGAAATCGCGGGTTTTCGGTTGCCGGCGATTAAACTGCTTTCATTCGGCGTCTCATCAAAAATGAAAATATTTTTGAAAACTACAAGTCTCATGGGTTTTAGTGGTGAAAAAATAATTTTAAAAATCGTTCGGGAAATGAGTTTACTCCCTGCTTACTTTCTTTGTATACATTCGACTATACGGGATTTACGGGAAATCGCGGGTTTTCGGTTGCCGGCGATTAAACTGCTTTCATTCGGCGTCTCATCAAAAATGAAAATATTTTTGAAAACTACAAGTCTCATGGGTTTTAGTGGTGAAAAAATAATTTTAAAAATCGTTCGGGAAATGAGTTTACTCCCTGCTTACTTTCTTTGTATACATTCGACTATACGGGATTTACGGGAAATCGCGGGTTTTCGGTTGCCGGCGATTAAACTGCTTTCATTCGGCGTCTCATCAAAAATGAAAATATTTTTGAAAACTACAAGTCTCATGGGTTTTAGTGGTGAAAAAATAATTTTAAAAATCGTTCGGGAAATGAGTTTACTCCCTGCTTACTTTCTTTGTATACATTCGACTATACGGGATTTACGGGAAATCGCGGGTTTTCGGTTGCCGGCGATTAAACTGCTTTCATTCGGCGTCTCATCAAAAATGAAAATATTTTTGAAAACTACAAGTCTCATGGGTTTTAGTGGTGAAAAAATAATTTTAAAAATCGTTCGGGAAATGAGTTTACTCCCTGCTTACTTTCTTTGTATACATTCGACTATACGGGATTTACGGGAAATCGCGGGTTTTCGGTTGCCGGCGATTAAACTGCTTTCATTCGGCGTCTCATCAAAAATGAAAATATTTTTGAAAACTACAAGTCTCATGGGTTTTAGTGGTGAAAAAATAATTTTAAAAATCGTTCGGGAAATGAGTTTACTCCCTGCTTACTTTCTTTGTATACATTCGACTATACGGGATTTACGGGAAATCGCGGGTTTTCGGTTGCCGGCGATTAAACTGCTTTCATTCGGCGTCTCATCAAAAATGAAAATATTTTTGAAAACTACAAGTCTCATGGGTTTTAGTGGTGAAAAAATAATTTTAAAAATCGTTCGGGAAATGAGTTTACTCCCTGCTTACTTTCTTTGTATACATTCGACTATACGGGATTTACGGGAAATCGCGGGTTTTCGGTTGCCGGCGATTAAACTGCTTTCATTCGGCGTCTCATCAAAAATGAAAATATTTTTGAAAACTACAAGTCTCATGGGTTTTAGTGGTGAAAAAATAATTTTAAAAATCGTTCGGGAAATGAGTTTACTCCCTGCTTACTTTCTTTGTATACATTCGACTATACGGGATTTACGGGAAATCGCGGGTTTTCGGTTGCCGGCGATTAAACTGCTTTCATTCGGCGTCTCATCAAAAATGAAAATATTTTTGAAAACTACAAGTCTCATGGGTTTTAGTGGTGAAAAAATAATTTTAAAAATCGTTCGGGAAATGAGTTTACTCCCTGCTTACTTTCTTTGTATACATTCGACTATACGGGATTTACGGGAAATCGCGGGTTTTCGGTTGCCGGCGATTAAACTGCTTTCATTCGGCGTCTCATCAAAAATGAAAATATTTTTGAAAACTACAAGTCTCATGGGTTTTAGTGGTGAAAAAATAATTTTAAAAATCGTTCGGGAAATGAGTTTACTCCCTGCTTACTTTCTTTGTATACATTCGACTATACGGGATTTACGGGAAATCGCGGGTTTTCGGTTGCCGGCGATTAAACTGCTTTCATTCGGCGTCTCATCAAAAATGAAAATATTTTTGAAAACTACAAGTCTCATGGGTTTTAGTGGTGAAAAAATAATTTTAAAAATCGTTCGGGAAATGAGTTTACTCCCTGCTTACTTTCTTTGTATACATTCGACTATACGGGATTTACGGGAAATCGCGGGTTTTCGGTTGCCGGCGATTAAACTGCTTTCATTCGGCGTCTCATCAAAAATGAAAATATTTTTGAAAACTACAAGTCTCATGGGTTTTAGTGGTGAAAAAATAATTTTAAAAATCGTTCGGGAAATGAGTTTACTCCCTGCTTACTTTCTTTGTATACATTCGACTATACGGGATTTACGGGAAATCGCGGGTTTTCGGTTGCCGGCGATTAAACTGCTTTCATTCGGCGTCTCATCAAAAATGAAAATATTTTTGAAAACTACAAGTCTCATGGGTTTTAGTGGTGAAAAAATAATTTTAAAAATCGTTCGGGAAATGAGTTTACTCCCTGCTTACTTTCTTTGTATACATTCGACTATACGGGATTTACGGGAAATCGCGGGTTTTCGGTTGCCGGCGATTAAACTGCTTTCATTCGGCGTCTCATCAAAAATGAAAATATTTTTGAAAACTACAAGTCTCATGGGTTTTAGTGGTGAAAAAATAATTTTAAAAATCGTTCGGGAAATGAGTTTACTCCCTGCTTACTTTCTTTGTATACATTCGACTATACGGGATTTACGGGAAATCGCGGGTTTTCGGTTGCCGGCGATTAAACTGCTTTCATTCGGCGTCTCATCAAAAATGAAAATATTTTTGAAAACTACAAGTCTCATGGGTTTTAGTGGTGAAAAAATAATTTTAAAAATCGTTCGGGAAATGAGTTTACTCCCTGCTTACTTTCTTTGTATACATTCGACTATACGGGATTTACGGGAAATCGCGGGTTTTCGGTTGCCGGCGATTAAACTGCTTTCATTCGGCGTCTCATCAAAAATGAAAATATTTTTGAAAACTACAAGTCTCATGGGTTTTAGTGGTGAAAAAATAATTTTAAAAATCGTTCGGGAAATGAGTTTACTCCCTGCTTACTTTCTTTGTATACATTCGACTATACGGGATTTACGGGAAATCGCGGGTTTTCGGTTGCCGGCGATTAAACTGCTTTCATTCGGCGTCTCATCAAAAATGAAAATATTTTTGAAAACTACAAGTCTCATGGGTTTTAGTGGTGAAAAAATAATTTTAAAAATCGTTCGGGAAATGAGTTTACTCCCTGCTTACTTTCTTTGTATACATTCGACTATACGCCGGGGATTTACGGGAAATCGCGGGTTTTCGGTTGCCGGCGATTAAACTGCTTTCATTCGGCGTCTCATCAAAAATGAAAATATTTTTGAAAACTACAAGTCTCATGGGTTTTAGTGGTGAAAAAATAATTTTAAAAATCGTTCGGGAAATGAGTTTACTCCCTGCTTACTTTCTTTGTATACATTCGACTATACGGGATTTACGGGAAATCGCGGGTTTTCGGTTGCCGGCGATTAAACTGCTTTCATTCGGCGTCTCATCAAAAATGAAAATATTTTTGAAAACTACAAGTCTCATGGGTTTTAGTGGTGAAAAAATAATTTTAAAAATCGTTCGGGAAATGAGTTTACTCCCTGCTTACTTTCTTTGTATACATTCGACTATACGGGATTTACGGGAAATCGCGGGTTTTCGGTTGCCGGCGATTAAACTGCTTTCATTCGGCGTCTCATCAAAAATGAAAATATTTTTGAAAACTACAAGTCTCATGGGTTTTAGTGGTGAAAAAATAATTTTAAAAATCGTTCGGGAAATGAGTTTACTCCCTGCTTACTTTCTTTGTATACATTCGACTATACGGGATTTACGGGAAATCGCGGGTTTTCGGTTGCCGGCGATTAAACTGCTTTCATTCGGCGTCTCATCAAAAATGAAAATATTTTTGAAAACTACAAGTCTCATGGGTTTTAGTGGTGAAAAAATAATTTTAAAAATCGTTCGGGAAATGAGTTTACTCCCTGCTTACTTTCTTTGTATACATTCGACTATACGGGATTTACGGGAAATCGCGGGTTTTCGGTTGCCGGCGATTAAACTGCTTTCATTCGGCGTCTCATCAAAAATGAAAATATTTTTGAAAACTACAAGTCTCATGGGTTTTAGTGGTGAAAAAATAATTTTAAAAATCGTTCGGGAAATGAGTTTACTCCCTGCTTACTTTCTTTGTATACATTCGACTATACGGGATTTACGGGAAATCGCGGGTTTTCGGTTGCCGGCGATTAAACTGCTTTCATTCGGCGTCTCATCAAAAATGAAAATATTTTTGAAAACTACAAGTCTCATGGGTTTTAGTGGTGAAAAAATAATTTTAAAAATCGTTCGGGAAATGAGTTTACTCCCTGCTTACTTTCTTTGTATACATTCGACTATACGGGATTTACGGGAAATCGCGGGTTTTCGGTTGCCGGCGATTAAACTGCTTTCATTCGGCGTCTCATCAAAAATGAAAATATTTTTGAAAACTACAAGTCTCATGGGTTTTAGTGGTGAAAAAATAATTTTAAAAATCGTTCGGGAAATGAGTTTACTCCCTGCTTACTTTCTTTGTATACATTCGACTATACGGGATTTACGGGAAATCGCGGGTTTTCGGTTGCCGGCGATTAAACTGCTTTCATTCGGCGTCTCATCAAAAATGAAAATATTTTTGAAAACTACAAGTCTCATGGGTTTTAGTGGTGAAAAAATAATTTTAAAAATCGTTCGGGAAATGAGTTTACTCCCTGCTTACTTTCTTTGTATACATTCGACTATACGGGATTTACGGGAAATCGCGGGTTTTCGGTTGCCGGCGATTAAACTGCTTTCATTCGGCGTCTCATCAAAAATGAAAATATTTTTGAAAACTACAAGTCTCATGGGTTTTAGTGGTGAAAAAATAATTTTAAAAATCGTTCGGGAAATGAGTTTACTCCCTGCTTACTTTCTTTGTATACATTCGACTATACGGGATTTACGGGAAATCGCGGGTTTTCGGTTGCCGGCGATTAAACTGCTTTCATTCGGCGTCTCATCAAAAATGAAAATATTTTTGAAAACTACAAGTCTCATGGGTTTTAGTGGTGAAAAAATAATTTTAAAAATCGTTCGGGAAATGAGTTTACTCCCTGCTTACTTTCTTTGTATACATTCGACTATACGGGATTTACGGGAAATCGCGGGTTTTCGGTTGCCGGCGATTAAACTGCTTTCATTCGGCGTCTCATCAAAAATGAAAATATTTTTGAAAACTACAAGTCTCATGGGTTTTAGTGGTGAAAAAATAATTTTAAAAATCGTTCGGGAAATGAGTTTACTCCCTGCTTACTTTCTTTGTATACATTCGACTATACGGCCGACGGGATTTACGGGAAATCGCGGGTTTTCGGTTGCCGGCGATTAAACTGCTTTCATTCGGCGTCTCATCAAAAATGAAAATATTTTTGAAAACTACAAGTCTCATGGGTTTTAGTGGTGAAAAAATAATTTTAAAAATCGTTCGGGAAATGAGTTTACTCCCTGCTTACTTTCTTTGTATACATTCGACTATACGGGATGGGATTTACGGGAAATCGCGGGTTTTCGGTTGCCGGCGATTAAACTGCTTTCATTCGGCGTCTCATCAAAAATGAAAATATTTTTGAAAACTACAAGTCTCATGGGTTTTAGTGGTGAAAAAATAATTTTAAAAATCGTTCGGGAAATGAGTTTACTCCCTGCTTACTTTCTTTGTATACATTCGACTATACGGGATTTACGGGAAATCGCGGGTTTTCGGTTGCCGGCGATTAAACTGCTTTCATTCGGCGTCTCATCAAAAATGAAAATATTTTTGAAAACTACAAGTCTCATGGGTTTTAGTGGTGAAAAAATAATTTTAAAAATCGTTCGGGAAATGAGTTTACTCCCTGCTTACTTTCTTTGTATACATTCGACTATACGGGATTTACGGGAAATCGCGGGTTTTCGGTTGCCGGCGATTAAACTGCTTTCATTCGGCGTCTCATCAAAAATGAAAATATTTTTGAAAACTACAAGTCTCATGGGTTTTAGTGGTGAAAAAATAATTTTAAAAATCGTTCGGGAAATGAGTTTACTCCCTGCTTACTTTCTTTGTATACATTCGACTATACGGGATTTACGGGAAATCGCGGGTTTTCGGTTGCCGGCGATTAAACTGCTTTCATTCGGCGTCTCATCAAAAATGAAAATATTTTTGAAAACTACAAGTCTCATGGGTTTTAGTGGTGAAAAAATAATTTTAAAAATCGTTCGGGAAATGAGTTTACTCCCTGCTTACTTTCTTTGTATACATTCGACTATACGGGATTTACGGGAAATCGCGGGTTTTCGGTTGCCGGCGATTAAACTGCTTTCATTCGGCGTCTCATCAAAAATGAAAATATTTTTGAAAACTACAAGTCTCATGGGTTTTAGTGGTGAAAAAATAATTTTAAAAATCGTTCGGGAAATGAGTTTACTCCCTGCTTACTTTCTTTGTATACATTCGACTATACGGGATTTACGGGAAATCGCGGGTTTTCGGTTGCCGGCGATTAAACTGCTTTCATTCGGCGTCTCATCAAAAATGAAAATATTTTTGAAAACTACAAGTCTCATGGGTTTTAGTGGTGAAAAAATAATTTTAAAAATCGTTCGGGAAATGAGTTTACTCCCTGCTTACTTTCTTTGTATACATTCGACTATACGGGATTTACGGGAAATCGCGGGTTTTCGGTTGCCGGCGATTAAACTGCTTTCATTCGGCGTCTCATCAAAAATGAAAATATTTTTGAAAACTACAAGTCTCATGGGTTTTAGTGGTGAAAAAATAATTTTAAAAATCGTTCGGGAAATGAGTTTACTCCCTGCTTACTTTCTTTGTATACATTCGACTATACGGGATTTACGGGAAATCGCGGGTTTTCGGTTGCCGGCGATTAAACTGCTTTCATTCGGCGTCTCATCAAAAATGAAAATATTTTTGAAAACTACAAGTCTCATGGGTTTTAGTGGTGAAAAAATAATTTTAAAAATCGTTCGGGAAATGAGTTTACTCCCTGCTTACTTTCTTTGTATACATTCGACTATACGGGATTTACGGGAAATCGCGGGTTTTCGGTTGCCGGCGATTAAACTGCTTTCATTCGGCGTCTCATCAAAAATGAAAATATTTTTGAAAACTACAAGTCTCATGGGTTTTAGTGGTGAAAAAATAATTTTAAAAATCGTTCGGGAAATGAGTTTACTCCCTGCTTACTTTCTTTGTATACATTCGACTATACGGGACCGGGATTTACGGGAAATCGCGGGTTTTCGGTTGCCGGCGATTAAACTGCTTTCATTCGGCGTCTCATCAAAAATGAAAATATTTTTGAAAACTACAAGTCTCATGGGTTTTAGTGGTGAAAAAATAATTTTAAAAATCGTTCGGGAAATGAGTTTACTCCCTGCTTACTTTCTTTGTATACATTCGACTATACGGGATTTACGGGAAATCGCGGGTTTTCGGTTGCCGGCGATTAAACTGCTTTCATTCGGCGTCTCATCAAAAATGAAAATATTTTTGAAAACTACAAGTCTCATGGGTTTTAGTGGTGAAAAAATAATTTTAAAAATCGTTCGGGAAATGAGTTTACTCCCTGCTTACTTTCTTTGTATACATTCGACTATACGGGATTTACGGGAAATCGCGGGTTTTCGGTTGCCGGCGATTAAACTGCTTTCATTCGGCGTCTCATCAAAAATGAAAATATTTTTGAAAACTACAAGTCTCATGGGTTTTAGTGGTGAAAAAATAATTTTAAAAATCGTTCGGGAAATGAGTTTACTCCCTGCTTACTTTCTTTGTATACATTCGACTATACGGGCCGACGGGATTTACGGGAAATCGCGGGTTTTCGGTTGCCGGCGATTAAACTGCTTTCATTCGGCGTCTCATCAAAAATGAAAATATTTTTGAAAACTACAAGTCTCATGGGTTTTAGTGGTGAAAAAATAATTTTAAAAATCGTTCGGGAAATGAGTTTACTCCCTGCTTACTTTCTTTGTATACATTCGACTATACGGGATTTACGGGAAATCGCGGGTTTTCGGTTGCCGGCGATTAAACTGCTTTCATTCGGCGTCTCATCAAAAATGAAAATATTTTTGAAAACTACAAGTCTCATGGGTTTTAGTGGTGAAAAAATAATTTTAAAAATCGTTCGGGAAATGAGTTTACTCCCTGCTTACTTTCTTTGTATACATTCGACTATACGGGATTTACGGGAAATCGCGGGTTTTCGGTTGCCGGCGATTAAACTGCTTTCATTCGGCGTCTCATCAAAAATGAAAATATTTTTGAAAACTACAAGTCTCATGGGTTTTAGTGGTGAAAAAATAATTTTAAAAATTTCGGGAAATGAGTTTACTCCCTGCTTACTTTCTTTGTATACATTCGACTATACGGGATTTACGGGAAATCGCGGGTTTTCGGTTGCCGGCGATTAAACTGCTTTCATTCGGCGTCTCATCAAAAATGAAAATATTTTTGAAAACTACAAGTCTCATGGGTTTTAGTGGTGAAAAAATAATTTTAAAAATCGTTCGGGAAATGAGTTTACTCCTGCTTACTTTCTTTGTATACATTCGACTATACGGGAGGGATTTACGGGAAATCGCGGGTTTTCGGTTGCCGGCGATTAAACTGCTTTCATTCGGCGTCTCATCAAAAATGAAAATATTTTTGAAAACTACAAGTCTCATGGGTTTTAGTGGTGAAAAAATAATTTTAAAAATCTTTCGGGAAATGAGTTTACTCCCTGCTTACTTTCTTTGTATACATTCGACTATACGGGCCGAGTCCGGGATTTACGGGAAATCGCGGTTTTTCGGTTGCCGGCGATTAAACTGCTTTCATTCGGCGTCTCATCAAAAATGAAAATATTTTTGAAAACTACAAGTCTCATGGGTTTTAGTGGTGAAAAAATAATTTTAAAAATCGTTCGGGAAATGAGTTTACTCCCTGCTTACTTTCTTTGTATACATTCGACTATACGGGATTTACGGGAAATCGCGGGTTTTCGGTTGCCGGCGATTAAACTGCTTTCATTCGGCGTCTCATCAAAAATGAAAATATTTTTGAAAACTACAAGTCTCATGGGTTTTAGTGGTGAAAAAATAATTTTAAAAATCGTTCGGGAAATGAGTTTACTCCCTGCTTACTTTCTTTGTATACATTCGACTATACGGGATTTACGGGAAATCGCGGGTTTTCGGTTGCCGGCGATTAAACTGCTTTCATTCGGCGTCTCATCAAAAATGAAAATATTTTTGAAAACTACAAGTCTCATGGGTTTTAGTGGTGAAAAAATAATTTTAAAAATCGTTCGGGAAATGAGTTTACTCCCTGCTTACTTTCTTTGTATACATTCGACTATACGGGATTTACGGGAAATCGCGGGTTTTCGGTTGCCGGCGATTAAACTGCTTTCATTCGGCGTCTCATCAAAAATGAAAATATTTTTGAAAACTACAAGTCTCATGGGTTTTAGTGGTGAAAAAATAATTTTAAAAATCGTTCGGGAAATGAGTTTACTCCCTGCTTACTATCTTTGTATACATTCCACTATACGGGCCGAGCCCGGGATTTACGGGAAATCGCGGGTTTTCGGTTGCCGGCGATTAAACTGCTTTCATTCGGCGTCTCATCAAAAATGAAAAATTTTTTAAAACTACAAGTCTCATGGGTTTTAGTGGTGAAAAAATAATTTTAAAAATCGTTCGGGAAATGAGTTTACTCCCTGCTTACTTTCTTTGTATACATTCGACTATACGGGCCGATCCGGGATTTACGGGAAATCGCGGGTTTTCGGTTGCCGGCGATTAAACTGCTTTCATTCGGCGTCTCATCAAAAATGAAAATATTTTTGAAAACTACAAGTCTCATGGGTTTTAGTGGTGAAAAAATAATTTTAAAAATCGTTCGGGAAATGAGTTTACTCCCTGCTTACTTTCTTTGTATACATTCGACTATACGGGATTTACGGGAAATCGCGGGTTTTCGGTTGCCGGCGATTAAACTGCTTTCATTCGGCGTCCCTTCAAAAATAAAAATATTTTTGAAAACTACAAGTCTCATGGGTTTTAGTGGTGAAAAAATAATTTTAAAAATCGTTCGGGAAATGAGTTTACTCCCTGCTTACTTTCTTTGTATACATTCGACTATACGGGATTTACGGGAAATCGCGGGTTTTCGGTTGCCGGCGATTAAACTGCTTTCATTCGGCGTCTCATCAAAAATGAAAATATTTTTGAAAACTACAAGTCTCATGGGTTTTAGTGGTGAAAAAATAATTTTAAAAATCGTTCGGGAAATGAGTTTACTCCCTGCTTACTTTCTTTGTATACATTCGACTATACGGGAGTGGGATTTACGGGAAATCGCGGGTTTTCGGTTGCCGGCGATTAAACTGCTTTCATTCGGCGTCTCATCAAAAATGAAAATATTTTTGAAAACTACAAGTCTCATGGGTTTTAGTGGTGAAAAAATAATTTTAAAAATCGTTCGGGAAATGAGTTTACTCCCTGCTTACTTTCTTTGTATACATTCGACTATACGGGATTTACGGGAAATCGCGGGTTTTCGGTTGCCGGCGATTAAACTGCTTTCATTCGGCGTCTCATCAAAAATGAAAATATTTTTGAAAACTACAAGTCTCATGGGTTTTAGTGGTGAAAAAATAATTTTAAAAATCGTTCGGGAAATGAGTTTACTCCCTGCTTACTTTCTTTGTATACATTCGACTATACGGGATTTTACGGGAAATCGCGGGTTTTCGGTTGCCGGCGATTAAACTGCTTTCATTCGGCGTCTCATCAAAAATGAAAATTTTTTAAAACTACAAGTCTCATGGGTTTTAGTGGTGAAAAAATAATTTTAAAAATCGTTCGGGAAATGAGTTTACTCCCTGCTTACTTTCTTTGTATACATTCGACTATACGGGAGGGATTTACGGGAAATCGCGGGTTTTCGGTTGCCGGCGATTAAACTGCTTTCATTCGGCGTCTCATCAAAAATGAAAATATTTTTGAAAACTACAAGTCTCATGGGTTTTAGTGGTGAAAAAATAATTTTAAAAATCGTTCGGGAAATGAGTTTACTCCCTGCTTACTTTCTTTGTATACATTCGACTATACGGGCCGAGCCGGGATTTACGGGAAATCGCGGGTTTTCGGTTGCCGGCGATTAAACTGCTTTCATTCGGCGTCTCATCAAAAATGAAAATATTTTTGAAAACTACAAGTCTCATGGGTTTTAGTGGTGAAAAAATAATTTTAAAAATCGTTCGGGAAATGAGTTTACTCCCTGCTTACTTTCTTTGTATACATTCGACTATACGGGATTTTACGGGAAATCGCGGGTTTTCGGTTGCCGGCGATTAAACTGCTTTCATTCGGCGTCTCATCAAAAATGAAAATATTTTTGAAAACTACAAGTCTCATGGGTTTTAGTGGTGAAAAAATAATTTTAAAAATCGTTCGGGAAATGAGTTTACTCCCTGCTTACTTTCTTTGTATACATTCGACTATACGGGATTTACGGGAAATCGCGGGTTTTCGGTTGCCGGCGATTAAACTGCTTTCATTCGGCGTCTCATCAAAAATGAAAATATTTTTGAAAACTACAAGTCTCATGGGTTTTAGTGGTGAAAAAATAATTTTAAAAATCGTTCGGGAAATGAGTTTACTCCCTGCTTACTTTCTTTGTATACATTCGACTATACGGGCCGAGGGATTTACGGGAAATCGCGGGTTTTCGGTTGCCGGCGATTAAACTGCTTTCATTCGGCGTCTCATCAAAAATGAAAAATTTTTGAAAACTACAAGTCTCATGGGTTTTAGTGGTGAAAAAATAATTTTAAAAATCGTTCGGGAAATGAGTTTACTCCCTGCTTACTTTCTTTGTATACATTCGACTATACGGGACCGGGATTTACGGGAAATCGCGGGTTTTCGGTTGCCGGCGATTAAACTGCTTTCATTCGGCGTCTCATCAAAAATGAAAATATTTTTGAAAACTACAAGTCTCATGGGTTTTAGTGGTGAAAAAATAATTTTAAAAATCGTTCGGGAAATGAGTTTACTCCTGCTTACTTTCTTTGTATACATTCGACTATACGGGATTTTTACGGGAAATCGCGGGTTTTCGGTTGCCGGCGATTAAACTGCTTTCATTCGGCGTCTCATCAAAAATGAAAATATTTTTGAAAACTACAAGTCTCATGGGTTTTAGTGGTGAAAAAATAATTTTAAAAATCGTTCGGGAAATGAGTTTACTCCCTGCTTACTTTCTTTGTATACATTCGACTATACGGGATTTACGGGAAATCGCGGGTTTTCGGTTGCCGGCGATTAAACTGCTTTCATTCGGCGTCTCATCAAAAATGAAAATATTTTTAAAACTACAAGTCTCATGGGTTTTAGTGGTGAAAAAATAATTTTAAAAATCGTTCGGGAAATGAGTTTACTCCCTGCTTACTTTCTTTGTATACATTCGACTATACGGGATTTACGGGAAATCGCGGGTTTTCGGTTGCCGGCGATTAAACTGCTTTCATTCGGCGTCTCATCAAAAATGAAAATATTTTTGAAAACTACAAGTCTCATGGGTTTTAGTGGTGAAAAAATAATTTTAAAAATCGTTCGGGAAATGAGTTTACTCCCTGCTTACTTTCTTTGTATACATTCGACTATACGGGATTTACGGGAAATCGCGGGTTTTCGGTTGCCGGCGATTAAACTGCTTTCATTCGGCGTCTCATCAAAAATGAAATTATTTTGAAAACTACAAGTCTCATGGGTTTTAGTGGTGAAAAAATAATTTTAAAAATCGTTCGGGAAATGAGTTTACTCCCTGCTTACTTTCTTTGTATACATTCGACTATACGGGATTTACGGGAAATCGCGGGTTTTCGGTTGCCGGCGATTAAACTGCTTTCATTCGGCGTCTCATCAAAAATGAAAATATTTTTGAAAACTACAAGTCTCATGGGTTTTAGTGGTGAAAAAATAATTTTAAAAATCGTTCGGGAAATGAGTTTACTCCCTGCTTACTTTCTTTGTATACATTCGACTATACGGGATTTACGGGAAATCGCGGGTTTTCGGTTGCCGGCGATTAAACTGCTTTCATTCGGCGTCTCATCAAAAATGAAAATATTTTTGAAAACTACAAGTCTCATGGGTTTTAGTGGTGAAAAAATAATTTTAAAAATCGTTAAATGAGTTTACTCCCTGCTTACTTTCTTTGTATACATTCGACTATACGGGATTTACGGGAAATCGCGGGTTTTCGGTTGCCGGCGATTAAACTGCTTTCATTCGGCGTCTCATCAAAAATGAAAATTTTTTGAAAACTACAAGTCTCATGGGTTTTAGTGGTGAAAAAATAATTTTAAAAATCGTTCGGGAAATGAGTTTACTCCCTGCTTACTTTCTTTGTATACATTCGACTATACGGCCGACGGATTTACGGGAAATCGCGGGTTTTCGGTTGCCGGCGATTAAACTGCTTTCATTCGGCGTCTCATCAAAAATGAAAATATTTTTGAAAACTACAAGTCTCATGGGTTTTAGTGGTGAAAAAATAATTTTAAAAATCGTTCGGGAAATGAGTTTACTCCCTGCTTACTTTCTTTGTATACATTCGACTATACGGGATTTACGGGAAATCGCGGGTTTTCGGTTGCCGGCGATTAAACTGCTTTCATTCGGCGTCTCATCAAAAATGAAAATATTTTTGAAAACTACAAGTCTCATGGGTTTTAGTGGTGAAAAAATAATTTTAAAAATCGTTCGGGAAATGAGTTTACTCCCTGCTTACTTTCTTTGTATACATTCGACTATACGGGCCGATGGATTTACGGGAAATCGCGGGTTTTCGGTTGCCGGCGATTAAACTGCTTTCATTCGGCGTCTCATCAAAAATGAAAATATTTTTGAAAACTACAAGTCTCATGGGTTTTAGTGGTGAAAAAATAATTTTAAAAATCGTTCGGGAAATGAGTTTACTCCCTGCTTACTTTCTTTGTATACATTCGACTATACGGGATTTACGGGAAATCGCGGGTTTTCGGTTGCCGGCGATTAAACTGCTTTCATTCGGCGTCTCATCAAAAATGAAAATATTTTTGAAAACTACAAGTCTCATGGGTTTTAGTGGTGAAAAAATAATTTTAAAAATCGTTCGGGAAATGAGTTTACTCCCTGCTTACTTTCTTTGTATACATTCGACTATACGGGATTTACGGGAAATCGCGGGTTTTCGGTTGCCGGCGATTAAACTGCTTTCATTCGGCGTCTCATCAAAAATGAAAATATTTTTGAAAACTACAAGTCTCATGGGTTTTAGTGGTGAAAAAATAATTTTAAAAATCGTTCGGGAAATGAGTTTACTCCCTGCTTACTTTCTTTGTATACATTCCTATACGGGCCGACCGGGATTTACGGGAAATCGCGGGTTTTCGGTTGCCGGCGATTAAACTGCTTTCATTCGGCGTCTCATCAAAAATGAAAATATTTTTGAAAACTACAAGTCTCATGGGTTTTAGTGGTGAAAAAATAATTTTAAAAATCGTTCGGGAAATGAGTTTACTCCCTGCTTACTTTCTTTGTATACATTCGACTATACGGGATTTACGGGAAATCGCGGGTTTTCGGTTGCCGGCGATTAAACTGCTTTCATTCGGCGTCTCATCAAAAATGAAAATATTTTTGAAAACTACAAGTCTCATGGGTTTTAGTGGTGAAAAAATAATTTTAAAAATCGTTCGGGAAATGAGTTTACTCCCTGCTTACTTTCTTTGTATACATTCGACTATACGGGATTTACGGGAAATCGCGGGTTTTCGGTTGCCGGCGATTAAACTGCTTTCATTCGGCGTCTCATCAAAAATGAAAATATTTTTGAAAACTACAAGTCTCATGGGTTTTAGTGGTGAAAAAATAATTTTAAAAATCGTTCGGGAAATGAGTTTACTCCCTGCTTACTTTCTTTGTATACATTCGACTATACGGGATTTACGGGAAATCGCGGGTTTTCGGTTGCCGGCGATTAAACTGCTTTCATTCGGCGTCTCATCAAAAATGAAAATATTTTTGAAAACTACAAGTCTCATGGGTTTTAGTGGTGAAAAAATAATTTTAAAAATCGTTCGGGAAATGAGTTTACTCCCTGCTTACTTTCTTTGTATACATTCGACTATACGGGATTTACGGGAAATCGCGGGTTTTCGGTTGCCGGCGATTAAACTGCTTTCATTCGGCGTCTCATCAAAAATGAAAATATTTTTGAAAACTACAAGTCTCATGGGTTTTAGTGGTGAAAAAATAATTTTAAAAATCGTTCGGGAAATGAGTTTACTCCCTGCTTACTTTCTTTGTATACATTCGACTATACGGGATTTACGGGAAATCGCGGGTTTTCGGTTGCCGGCGATTAAACTGCTTTCATTCGGCGTCTCATCAAAAATGAAAATATTTTTGAAAACTACAAGTCTCATGGGTTTTAGTGGTGAAAAAATAATTTTAAAAATCGTTCGGGAAATGAGTTTACTCCCTGCTTACTTTCTTTGTATACATTCGACTATACGGGATTTACGGGAAATCGCGGGTTTTCGGTTGCCGGCGATTAAACTGCTTTCATTCGGCGTCTCATCAAAAATGAAAATATTTTTGAAAACTACAAGTCTCATGGGTTTTAGTGGTGAAAAAATAATTTTAAAAATCGTTCGGGAAATGAGTTTACTCCCTGCTTACTTTCTTTGTATACATTCGACTATACGGGCCGACCGGGATTTACGGGAAATCGCGGGTTTTCGGTTGCCGGCGATTAAACTGCTTTCATTCGGCGTCTCATCAAAAATGAAAATATTTTTGAAAACTACAAGTCTCATGGGTTTTAGTGGTGAAAAAATAATTTTAAAAATCGTTCGGGAAATGAGTTTACTCCCTGCTTACTTTCTTTGTATACATTCGACTATACGGGATTTACGGGAAATCGCGGGTTTTCGGTTGCCGGCGATTAAACTGCTTTCATTCGGCGTCTCATCAAAAATGAAAATATTTTTGAAAACTACAAGTCTCATGGGTTTTAGTGGTGAAAAAATAATTTTAAAAATCGTTCGGGAAATGAGTTTACTCCCTGCTTACTTTCTTTGTATACATTCGACTATACGGGATTTACGGGAAATCGCGGGTTTTCGGTTGCCGGCGATTAAACTGCTTTCATTCGGCGTCTCATCAAAAATGAAAATATTTTTGAAAACTACAAGTCTCATGGGTTTTAGTGGTGAAAAAATAATTTTAAAAATCGTTCGGGAAATGAGTTTACTCCCTGCTTACTTTCTTTGTATACATTCGACTATACGGGATTTACGGGAAATCGCGGGTTTTCGGTTGCCGGCGATTAAACTGCTTTCATTCGGCGTCTCATCAAAAATGAAAATATTTTTGAAAACTACAAGTCTCATGGGTTTTAGTGGTGAAAAAATAATTTTAAAAATCGTTCGGGAAATGAGTTTACTCCCTGCTTACTTTCTTTGTATACATTCGACTATACGGGATTTACGGGAAATCGCGGGTTTTCGGTTGCCGGCGATTAAACTGCTTTCATTCGGCGTCTCATCAAAAATGAAAATATTTTTGAAAACTACAAGTCTCATGGGTTTTAGTGGTGAAAAAATAATTTTAAAAATCGTTCGGGAAATGAGTTTACTCCCTGCTTACTTTCTTTGTATACATTCGACTATACGGGATTTACGGGAAATCGCGGGTTTTCGGTTGCCGGCGATTAAACTGCTTTCATTCGGCGTCTCATCAAAAATGAAAATATTTTTGAAAACTACAAGTCTCATGGGTTTTAGTGGTGAAAAAATAATTTTAAAAATCGTTCGGGAAATGAGTTTACTCCCTGCTTACTTTCTTTGTATACATTCGACTATACGGGATTTACGGGAAATCGCGGGTTTTCGGTTGCCGGCGATTAAACTGCTTTCATTCGGCGTCTCATCAAAAATGAAAATATTTTTGAAAACTACAAGTCTCATGGGTTTTAGTGGTGAAAAAATAATTTTAAAAATCGTTCGGGAAATGAGTTTACTCCCTGCTTACTTTCTTTGTATACATTCGACTATACGGGATTTACGGGAAATCGCGGGTTTTCGGTTGCCGGCGATTAAACTGCTTTCATTCGGCGTCTCATCAAAAATGAAAATATTTTTGAAAACTACAAGTCTCATGGGTTTTAGTGGTGAAAAAATAATTTTAAAAATCGTTCGGGAAATGAGTTTACTCCCTGCTTACTTTCTTTGTATACATTCGACTATACGGGATTTACGGGAAATCGCGGGTTTTCGGTTGCCGGCGATTAAACTGCTTTCATTCGGCGTCTCATCAAAAATGAAAATATTTTTGAAAACTACAAGTCTCATGGGTTTTAGTGGTGAAAAAATAATTTTAAAAATCGTTCGGGAAATGAGTTTACTCCCTGCTTACTTTCTTTGTATACATTCGACTATACGGGATTTACGGGAAATCGCGGGTTTTCGGTTGCCGGCGATTAAACTGCTTTCATTCGGCGTCTCATCAAAAATGAAAATATTTTTGAAAACTACAAGTCTCATGGGTTTTAGTGGTGAAAAAATAATTTTAAAAATCGTTCGGGAAATGAGTTTACTCCCTGCTTACTTTCTTTGTATACATTCGACTATACGGGATTTACGGGAAATCGCGGGTTTTCGGTTGCCGGCGATTAAACTGCTTTCATTCGGCGTCTCATCAAAAATGAAAATATTTTTGAAAACTACAAGTCTCATGGGTTTTAGTGGTGAAAAAATAATTTTAAAAATCGTTCGGGAAATGAGTTTACTCCCTGCTTACTTTCTTTGTATACATTCGACTATACGGGATTTACGGGAAATCGCGGGTTTTCGGTTGCCGGCGATTAAACTGCTTTCATTCGGCGTCTCATCAAAAATGAAAATATTTTTGAAAACTACAAGTCTCATGGGTTTTAGTGGTGAAAAAATAATTTTAAAAATCGTTCGGGAAATGAGTTTACTCCCTGCTTACTTTCTTTGTATACATTCGACTATACGGGATTTACGGGAAATCGCGGGTTTTCGGTTGCCGGCGATTAAACTGCTTTCATTCGGCGTCTCATCAAAAATGAAAATATTTTTGAAAACTACAAGTCTCATGGGTTTTAGTGGTGAAAAAATAATTTTAAAAATCGTTCGGGAAATGAGTTTACTCCCTGCTTACTTTCTTTGTATACATTCGACTATACGGGATTTACGGGAAATCGCGGGTTTTCGGTTGCCGGCGATTAAACTGCTTTCATTCGGCGTCTCATCAAAAATGAAAATATTTTTGAAAACTACAAGTCTCATGGGTTTTAGTGGTGAAAAAATAATTTTAAAAATCGTTCGGGAAATGAGTTTACTCCCTGCTTACTTTCTTTGTATACATTCGACTATACGGGATTTACGGGAAATCGCGGGTTTTCGGTTGCCGGCGATTAAACTGCTTTCATTCGGCGTCTCATCAAAAATGAAAATATTTTTGAAAACTACAAGTCTCATGGGTTTTAGTGGTGAAAAAATAATTTTAAAAATCGTTCGGGAAATGAGTTTACTCCCTGCTTACTTTCTTTGTATACATTCGACTATACGGGATTTACGGGAAATCGCGGGTTTTCGGTTGCCGGCGATTAAACTGCTTTCATTCGGCGTCTCATCAAAAATGAAAATATTTTTGAAAACTACAAGTCTCATGGGTTTTAGTGGTGAAAAAATAATTTTAAAAATCGTTCGGGAAATGAGTTTACTCCCTGCTTACTTTCTTTGTATACATTCGACTATACGGGATTTACGGGAAATCGCGGGTTTTCGGTTGCCGGCGATTAAACTGCTTTCATTCGGCGTCTCATCAAAAATGAAAATATTTTTGAAAACTACAAGTCTCATGGGTTTTAGTGGTGAAAAAATAATTTTAAAAATCGTTCGGGAAATGAGTTTACTCCCTGCTTACTTTCTTTGTATACATTCGACTATACGGGATTTACGGGAAATCGCGGGTTTTCGGTTGCCGGCGATTAAACTGCTTTCATTCGGCGTCTCATCAAAAATGAAAATATTTTTGAAAACTACAAGTCTCATGGGTTTTAGTGGTGAAAAAATAATTTTAAAAATCGTTCGGGAAATGAGTTTACTCCCTGCTTACTTTCTTTGTATACATTCGACTATACGGGATTTACGGGAAATCGCGGGTTTTCGGTTGCCGGCGATTAAACTGCTTTCATTCGGCGTCTCATCAAAAATGAAAATATTTTTGAAAACTACAAGTCTCATGGGTTTTAGTGGTGAAAAAATAATTTTAAAAATCGTTCGGGAAATGAGTTTACTCCCTGCTTACTTTCTTTGTATACATTCGACTATACGGGATTTACGGGAAATCGCGGGTTTTCGGTTGCCGGCGATTAAACTGCTTTCATTCGGCGTCTCATCAAAAATGAAAATATTTTTGAAAACTACAAGTCTCATGGGTTTTAGTGGTGAAAAAATAATTTTAAAAATCGTTCGGGAAATGAGTTTACTCCCTGCTTACTTTCTTTGTATACATTCGACTATACGGGATTTACGGGAAATCGCGGGTTTTCGGTTGCCGGCGATTAAACTGCTTTCATTCGGCGTCTCATCAAAAATGAAAATATTTTTGAAAACTACAAGTCTCATGGGTTTTAGTGGTGAAAAAATAATTTTAAAAATCGTTCGGGAAATGAGTTTACTCCCTGCTTACTTTCTTTGTATACATTCGACTATACGGGATTTACGGGAAATCGCGGGTTTTCGGTTGCCGGCGATTAAACTGCTTTCATTCGGCGTCTCATCAAAAATGAAAATATTTTTGAAAACTACAAGTCTCATGGGTTTTAGTGGTGAAAAAATAATTTTAAAAATCGTTCGGGAAATGAGTTTACTCCCTGCTTACTTTCTTTGTATACATTCGACTATACGGGATTTACGGGAAATCGCGGGTTTTCGGTTGCCGGCGATTAAACTGCTTTCATTCGGCGTCTCATCAAAAATGAAAATATTTTTGAAAACTACAAGTCTCATGGGTTTTAGTGGTGAAAAAATAATTTTAAAAATCGTTCGGGAAATGAGTTTACTCCCTGCTTACTTTCTTTGTATACATTCGACTATACGGGATTTACGGGAAATCGCGGGTTTTCGGTTGCCGGCGATTAAACTGCTTTCATTCGGCGTCTCATCAAAAATGAAAATATTTTTGAAAACTACAAGTCTCATGGGTTTTAGTGGTGAAAAAATAATTTTAAAAATCGTTCGGGAAATGAGTTTACTCCCTGCTTACTTTCTTTGTATACATTCGACTATACGGGATTTACGGGAAATCGCGGGTTTTCGGTTGCCGGCGATTAAACTGCTTTCATTCGGCGTCTCATCAAAAATGAAAATATTTTTGAAAACTACAAGTCTCATGGGTTTTAGTGGTGAAAAAATAATTTTAAAAATCGTTCGGGAAATGAGTTTACTCCCTGCTTACTTTCTTTGTATACATTCGACTATACGGGATTTACGGGAAATCGCGGGTTTTCGGTTGCCGGCGATTAAACTGCTTTCATTCGGCGTCTCATCAAAAATGAAAATATTTTTGAAAACTACAAGTCTCATGGGTTTTAGTGGTGAAAAAATAATTTTAAAAATCGTTCGGGAAATGAGTTTACTCCCTGCTTACTTTCTTTGTATACATTCGACTATACGGGATTTACGGGAAATCGCGGGTTTTCGGTTGCCGGCGATTAAACTGCTTTCATTCGGCGTCTCATCAAAAATGAAAATATTTTTGAAAACTACAAGTCTCATGGGTTTTAGTGGTGAAAAAATAATTTTAAAAATCGTTCGGGAAATGAGTTTACTCCCTGCTTACTTTCTTTGTATACATTCGACTATACGGGATTTACGGGAAATCGCGGGTTTTCGGTTGCCGGCGATTAAACTGCTTTCATTCGGCGTCTCATCAAAAATGAAAATATTTTTGAAAACTACAAGTCTCATGGGTTTTAGTGGTGAAAAAATAATTTTAAAAATCGTTCGGGAAATGAGTTTACTCCCTGCTTACTTTCTTTGTATACATTCGACTATACGGGATTTACGGGAAATCGCGGGTTTTCGGTTGCCGGCGATTAAACTGCTTTCATTCGGCGTCTCATCAAAAATGAAAATATTTTTGAAAACTACAAGTCTCATGGGTTTTAGTGGTGAAAAAATAATTTTAAAAATCGTTCGGGAAATGAGTTTACTCCCTGCTTACTTTCTTTGTATACATTCGACTATACGGGATTTACGGGAAATCGCGGGTTTTCGGTTGCCGGCGATTAAACTGCTTTCATTCGGCGTCTCATCAAAAATGAAAATATTTTTGAAAACTACAAGTCTCATGGGTTTTAGTGGTGAAAAAATAATTTTAAAAATCGTTCGGGAAATGAGTTTACTCCCTGCTTACTTTCTTTGTATACATTCGACTATACGGGATTTACGGGAAATCGCGGGTTTTCGGTTGCCGGCGATTAAACTGCTTTCATTCGGCGTCTCATCAAAAATGAAAATATTTTTGAAAACTACAAGTCTCATGGGTTTTAGTGGTGAAAAAATAATTTTAAAAATCGTTCGGGAAATGAGTTTACTCCCTGCTTACTTTCTTTGTATACATTCGACTATACGGGATTTACGGGAAATCGCGGGTTTTCGGTTGCCGGCGATTAAACTGCTTTCATTCGGCGTCTCATCAAAAATGAAAATATTTTTGAAAACTACAAGTCTCATGGGTTTTAGTGGTGAAAAAATAATTTTAAAAATCGTTCGGGAAATGAGTTTACTCCCTGCTTACTTTCTTTGTATACATTCGACTATACGGGATTTACGGGAAATCGCGGGTTTTCGGTTGCCGGCGATTAAACTGCTTTCATTCGGCGTCTCATCAAAAATGAAAATATTTTTGAAAACTACAAGTCTCATGGGTTTTAGTGGTGAAAAAATAATTTTAAAAATCGTTCGGGAAATGAGTTTACTCCCTGCTTACTTTCTTTGTATACATTCGACTATACGGGATTTACGGGAAATCGCGGGTTTTCGGTTGCCGGCGATTAAACTGCTTTCATTCGGCGTCTCATCAAAAATGAAAATATTTTTGAAAACTACAAGTCTCATGGGTTTTAGTGGTGAAAAAATAATTTTAAAAATCGTTCGGGAAATGAGTTTACTCCCTGCTTACTTTCTTTGTATACATTCGACTATACGGGATTTACGGGAAATCGCGGGTTTTCGGTTGCCGGCGATTAAACTGCTTTCATTCGGCGTCTCATCAAAAATGAAAATATTTTTGAAAACTACAAGTCTCATGGGTTTTAGTGGTGAAAAAATAATTTTAAAAATCGTTCGGGAAATGAGTTTACTCCCTGCTTACTTTCTTTGTATACATTCGACTATACGGGATTTACGGGAAATCGCGGGTTTTCGGTTGCCGGCGATTAAACTGCTTTCATTCGGCGTCTCATCAAAAATGAAAATATTTTTGAAAACTACAAGTCTCATGGGTTTTAGTGGTGAAAAAATAATTTTAAAAATCGTTCGGGAAATGAGTTTACTCCCTGCTTACTTTCTTTGTATACATTCGACTATACGGGATTTACGGGAAATCGCGGGTTTTCGGTTGCCGGCGATTAAACTGCTTTCATTCGGCGTCTCATCAAAAATGAAAATATTTTTGAAAACTACAAGTCTCATGGGTTTTAGTGGTGAAAAAATAATTTTAAAAATCGTTCGGGAAATGAGTTTACTCCCTGCTTACTTTCTTTGTATACATTCGACTATACGGGATTTACGGGAAATCGCGGGTTTTCGGTTGCCGGCGATTAAACTGCTTTCATTCGGCGTCTCATCAAAAATGAAAATATTTTTGAAAACTACAAGTCTCATGGGTTTTAGTGGTGAAAAAATAATTTTAAAAATCGTTCGGGAAATGAGTTTACTCCCTGCTTACTTTCTTTGTATACATTCGACTATACGGGATTTACGGGAAATCGCGGGTTTTCGGTTGCCGGCGATTAAACTGCTTTCATTCGGCGTCTCATCAAAAATGAAAATATTTTTGAAAACTACAAGTCTCATGGGTTTTAGTGGTGAAAAAATAATTTTAAAAATCGTTCGGGAAATGAGTTTACTCCCTGCTTACTTTCTTTGTATACATTCGACTATACGGGATTTACGGGAAATCGCGGGTTTTCGGTTGCCGGCGATTAAACTGCTTTCATTCGGCGTCTCATCAAAAATGAAAATATTTTTGAAAACTACAAGTCTCATGGGTTTTAGTGGTGAAAAAATAATTTTAAAAATCGTTCGGGAAATGAGTTTACTCCCTGCTTACTTTCTTTGTATACATTCGACTATACGGGATTTACGGGAAATCGCGGGTTTTCGGTTGCCGGCGATTAAACTGCTTTCATTCGGCGTCTCATCAAAAATGAAAATATTTTTGAAAACTACAAGTCTCATGGGTTTTAGTGGTGAAAAAATAATTTTAAAAATCGTTCGGGAAATGAGTTTACTCCCTGCTTACTTTCTTTGTATACATTCGACTATACGGGATTTACGGGAAATCGCGGGTTTTCGGTTGCCGGCGATTAAACTGCTTTCATTCGGCGTCTCATCAAAAATGAAAATATTTTTGAAAACTACAAGTCTCATGGGTTTTAGTGGTGAAAAAATAATTTTAAAAATCGTTCGGGAAATGAGTTTACTCCCTGCTTACTTTCTTTGTATACATTCGACTATACGGGATTTACGGGAAATCGCGGGTTTTCGGTTGCCGGCGATTAAACTGCTTTCATTCGGCGTCTCATCAAAAATGAAAATATTTTTGAAAACTACAAGTCTCATGGGTTTTAGTGGTGAAAAAATAATTTTAAAAATCGTTCGGGAAATGAGTTTACTCCCTGCTTACTTTCTTTGTATACATTCGACTATACGGGATTTACGGGAAATCGCGGGTTTTCGGTTGCCGGCGATTAAACTGCTTTCATTCGGCGTCTCATCAAAAATGAAAATATTTTTGAAAACTACAAGTCTCATGGGTTTTAGTGGTGAAAAAATAATTTTAAAAATCGTTCGGGAAATGAGTTTACTCCCTGCTTACTTTCTTTGTATACATTCGACTATACGGGATTTACGGGAAATCGCGGGTTTTCGGTTGCCGGCGATTAAACTGCTTTCATTCGGCGTCTCATCAAAAATGAAAATATTTTTGAAAACTACAAGTCTCATGGGTTTTAGTGGTGAAAAAATAATTTTAAAAATCGTTCGGGAAATGAGTTTACTCCCTGCTTACTTTCTTTGTATACATTCGACTATACGGGATTTACGGGAAATCGCGGGTTTTCGGTTGCCGGCGATTAAACTGCTTTCATTCGGCGTCTCATCAAAAATGAAAATATTTTTGAAAACTACAAGTCTCATGGGTTTTAGTGGTGAAAAAATAATTTTAAAAATCGTTCGGGAAATGAGTTTACTCCCTGCTTACTTTCTTTGTATACATTCGACTATACGGGATTTACGGGAAATCGCGGGTTTTCGGTTGCCGGCGATTAAACTGCTTTCATTCGGCGTCTCATCAAAAATGAAAATATTTTTGAAAACTACAAGTCTCATGGGTTTTAGTGGTGAAAAAATAATTTTAAAAATCGTTCGGGAAATGAGTTTACTCCCTGCTTACTTTCTTTGTATACATTCGACTATACGGGATTTACGGGAAATCGCGGGTTTTCGGTTGCCGGCGATTAAACTGCTTTCATTCGGCGTCTCATCAAAAATGAAAATATTTTTGAAAACTACAAGTCTCATGGGTTTTAGTGGTGAAAAAATAATTTTAAAAATCGTTCGGGAAATGAGTTTACTCCCTGCTTACTTTCTTTGTATACATTCGACTATACGGGATTTACGGGAAATCGCGGGTTTTCGGTTGCCGGCGATTAAACTGCTTTCATTCGGCGTCTCATCAAAAATGAAAATATTTTTGAAAACTACAAGTCTCATGGGTTTTAGTGGTGAAAAAATAATTTTAAAAATCGTTCGGGAAATGAGTTTACTCCCTGCTTACTTTCTTTGTATACATTCGACTATACGGGATTTACGGGAAATCGCGGGTTTTCGGTTGCCGGCGATTAAACTGCTTTCATTCGGCGTCTCATCAAAAATGAAAATATTTTTGAAAACTACAAGTCTCATGGGTTTTAGTGGTGAAAAAATAATTTTAAAAATCGTTCGGGAAATGAGTTTACTCCCTGCTTACTTTCTTTGTATACATTCGACTATACGGGATTTACGGGAAATCGCGGGTTTTCGGTTGCCGGCGATTAAACTGCTTTCATTCGGCGTCTCATCAAAAATGAAAATATTTTTGAAAACTACAAGTCTCATGGGTTTTAGTGGTGAAAAAATAATTTTAAAAATCGTTCGGGAAATGAGTTTACTCCCTGCTTACTTTCTTTGTATACATTCGACTATACGGGATTTACGGGAAATCGCGGGTTTTCGGTTGCCGGCGATTAAACTGCTTTCATTCGGCGTCTCATCAAAAATGAAAATATTTTTGAAAACTACAAGTCTCATGGGTTTTAGTGGTGAAAAAATAATTTTAAAAATCGTTCGGGAAATGAGTTTACTCCCTGCTTACTTTCTTTGTATACATTCGACTATACGGGATTTACGGGAAATCGCGGGTTTTCGGTTGCCGGCGATTAAACTGCTTTCATTCGGCGTCTCATCAAAAATGAAAATATTTTTGAAAACTACAAGTCTCATGGGTTTTAGTGGTGAAAAAATAATTTTAAAAATCGTTCGGGAAATGAGTTTACTCCCTGCTTACTTTCTTTGTATACATTCGACTATACGGGATTTACGGGAAATCGCGGGTTTTCGGTTGCCGGCGATTAAACTGCTTTCATTCGGCGTCTCATCAAAAATGAAAATATTTTTGAAAACTACAAGTCTCATGGGTTTTAGTGGTGAAAAAATAATTTTAAAAATCGTTCGGGAAATGAGTTTACTCCCTGCTTACTTTCTTTGTATACATTCGACTATACGGGATTTACGGGAAATCGCGGGTTTTCGGTTGCCGGCGATTAAACTGCTTTCATTCGGCGTCTCATCAAAAATGAAAATATTTTTGAAAACTACAAGTCTCATGGGTTTTAGTGGTGAAAAAATAATTTTAAAAATCGTTCGGGAAATGAGTTTACTCCCTGCTTACTTTCTTTGTATACATTCGACTATACGGGATTTACGGGAAATCGCGGGTTTTCGGTTGCCGGCGATTAAACTGCTTTCATTCGGCGTCTCATCAAAAATGAAAATATTTTTGAAAACTACAAGTCTCATGGGTTTTAGTGGTGAAAAAATAATTTTAAAAATCGTTCGGGAAATGAGTTTACTCCCTGCTTACTTTCTTTGTATACATTCGACTATACGGGATTTACGGGAAATCGCGGGTTTTCGGTTGCCGGCGATTAAACTGCTTTCATTCGGCGTCTCATCAAAAATGAAAATATTTTTGAAAACTACAAGTCTCATGGGTTTTAGTGGTGAAAAAATAATTTTAAAAATCGTTCGGGAAATGAGTTTACTCCCTGCTTACTTTCTTTGTATACATTCGACTATACGGGATTTACGGGAAATCGCGGGTTTTCGGTTGCCGGCGATTAAACTGCTTTCATTCGGCGTCTCATCAAAAATGAAAATATTTTTGAAAACTACAAGTCTCATGGGTTTTAGTGGTGAAAAAATAATTTTAAAAATCGTTCGGGAAATGAGTTTACTCCCTGCTTACTTTCTTTGTATACATTCGACTATACGGGATTTACGGGAAATCGCGGGTTTTCGGTTGCCGGCGATTAAACTGCTTTCATTCGGCGTCTCATCAAAAATGAAAATATTTTTGAAAACTACAAGTCTCATGGGTTTTAGTGGTGAAAAAATAATTTTAAAAATCGTTCGGGAAATGAGTTTACTCCCTGCTTACTTTCTTTGTATACATTCGACTATACGGGATTTACGGGAAATCGCGGGTTTTCGGTTGCCGGCGATTAAACTGCTTTCATTCGGCGTCTCATCAAAAATGAAAATATTTTTGAAAACTACAAGTCTCATGGGTTTTAGTGGTGAAAAAATAATTTTAAAAATCGTTCGGGAAATGAGTTTACTCCCTGCTTACTTTCTTTGTATACATTCGACTATACGGGATTTACGGGAAATCGCGGGTTTTCGGTTGCCGGCGATTAAACTGCTTTCATTCGGCGTCTCATCAAAAATGAAAATATTTTTGAAAACTACAAGTCTCATGGGTTTTAGTGGTGAAAAAATAATTTTAAAAATCGTTCGGGAAATGAGTTTACTCCCTGCTTACTTTCTTTGTATACATTCGACTATACGGGATTTACGGGAAATCGCGGGTTTTCGGTTGCCGGCGATTAAACTGCTTTCATTCGGCGTCTCATCAAAAATGAAAATATTTTTGAAAACTACAAGTCTCATGGGTTTTAGTGGTGAAAAAATAATTTTAAAAATCGTTCGGGAAATGAGTTTACTCCCTGCTTACTTTCTTTGTATACATTCGACTATACGGGATTTACGGGAAATCGCGGGTTTTCGGTTGCCGGCGATTAAACTGCTTTCATTCGGCGTCTCATCAAAAATGAAAATATTTTTACAAGTCTCATGGGTTTTAGTGGTGAAAAAATAATTTTAAAAATCGTTCGGGAAATGAGTTTACTCCCTGCTTACTTTCTTTGTATACATTCGACTATACGGGATTTACGGGAAATCGCGGGTTTTCGGTTGCCGGCGATTAAACTGCTTTCATTCGGCGTCTCATCAAAAATGAAAATATTTTTGAAAACTACAAGTCTCATGGGTTTTAGTGGTGAAAAAATAATTTTAAAAATCGTTCGGGAAATGAGTTTACTCCCTGCTTACTTTCTTTGTATACATTCGACTATACGGGATTTACGGGAAATCGCGGGTTTTCGGTTGCCGGCGATTAAACTGCTTTCATTCGGCGTCTCATCAAAAATGAAAATATTTTTGAAAACTACAAGTCTCATGGGTTTTAGTGGTGAAAAAATAATTTTAAAAATCGTTCGGGAAATGAGTTTACTCCCTGCTTACTTTCTTTGTATACATTCGACTATACGGGATTTACGGGAAATCGCGGGTTTTCGGTTGCCGGCGATTAAACTGCTTTCATTCGGCGTCTCATCAAAAATGAAAATATTTTTGAAAACTACAAGTCTCATGGGTTTTAGTGGTGAAAAAATAATTTTAAAAATCGTTCGGGAAATGAGTTTACTCCCTGCTTACTTTCTTTGTATACATTCGACTATACGGGATTTACGGGAAATCGCGGGTTTTCGGTTGCCGGCGATTAAACTGCTTTCATTCGGCGTCTCATCAAAAATGAAAATATTTTTGAAAACTACAAGTCTCATGGGTTTTAGTGGTGAAAAAATAATTTTAAAAATCGTTCGGGAAATGAGTTTACTCCCTGCTTACTTTCTTTGTATACATTCGACTATACGGGATTTACGGGAAATCGCGGGTTTTCGGTTGCCGGCGATTAAACTGCTTTCATTCGGCGTCTCATCAAAAATGAAAATATTTTTGAAAACTACAAGTCTCATGGGTTTTAGTGGTGAAAAAATAATTTTAAAAATCGTTCGGGAAATGAGTTTACTCCCTGCTTACTTTCTTTGTATACATTCGACTATACGGGATTTACGGGAAATCGCGGGTTTTCGGTTGCCGGCGATTAAACTGCTTTCATTCGGCGTCTCATCAAAAATGAAAATATTTTTGAAAACTACAAGTCTCATGGGTTTTAGTGGTGAAAAAATAATTTTAAAAATCGTTCGGGAAATGAGTTTACTCCCTGCTTACTTTCTTTGTATACATTCGACTATACGGGATTTACGGGAAATCGCGGGTTTTCGGTTGCCGGCGATTAAACTGCTTTCATTCGGCGTCTCATCAAAAATGAAAATATTTTTGAAAACTACAAGTCTCATGGGTTTTAGTGGTGAAAAAATAATTTTAAAAATCGTTCGGGAAATGAGTTTACTCCCTGCTTACTTTCTTTGTATACATTCGACTATACGGGATTTACGGGAAATCGCGGGTTTTCGGTTGCCGGCGATTAAACTGCTTTCATTCGGCGTCTCATCAAAAATGAAAATATTTTTGAAAACTACAAGTCTCATGGGTTTTAGTGGTGAAAAAATAATTTTAAAAATCGTTCGGGAAATGAGTTTACTCCCTGCTTACTTTCTTTGTATACATTCGACTATACGGGATTTACGGGAAATCGCGGGTTTTCGGTTGCCGGCGATTAAACTGCTTTCATTCGGCGTCTCATCAAAAATGAAAATATTTTTGAAAACTACAAGTCTCATGGGTTTTAGTGGTGAAAAAATAATTTTAAAAATCGTTCGGGAAATGAGTTTACTCCCTGCTTACTTTCTTTGTATACATTCGACTATACGGGATTTACGGGAAATCGCGGGTTTTCGGTTGCCGGCGATTAAACTGCTTTCATTCGGCGTCTCATCAAAAATGAAAATATTTTTGAAAACTACAAGTCTCATGGGTTTTAGTGGTGAAAAAATAATTTTAAAAATCGTTCGGGAAATGAGTTTACTCCCTGCTTACTTTCTTTGTATACATTCGACTATACGGGATTTACGGGAAATCGCGGGTTTTCGGTTGCCGGCGATTAAACTGCTTTCATTCGGCGTCTCATCAAAAATGAAAATATTTTTGAAAACTACAAGTCTCATGGGTTTTAGTGGTGAAAAAATAATTTTAAAAATCGTTCGGGAAATGAGTTTACTCCCTGCTTACTTTCTTTGTATACATTCGACTATACGGGATTTACGGGAAATCGCGGGTTTTCGGTTGCCGGCGATTAAACTGCTTTCATTCGGCGTCTCATCAAAAATGAAAATATTTTTGAAAACTACAAGTCTCATGGGTTTTAGTGGTGAAAAAATAATTTTAAAAATCGTTCGGGAAATGAGTTTACTCCCTGCTTACTTTCTTTGTATACATTCGACTATACGGGATTTACGGGAAATCGCGGGTTTTCGGTTGCCGGCGATTAAACTGCTTTCATTCGGCGTCTCATCAAAAATGAAAATATTTTTGAAAACTACAAGTCTCATGGGTTTTAGTGGTGAAAAAATAATTTTAAAAATCGTTCGGGAAATGAGTTTACTCCCTGCTTACTTTCTTTGTATACATTCGACTATACGGGATTTACGGGAAATCGCGGGTTTTCGGTTGCCGGCGATTAAACTGCTTTCATTCGGCGTCTCATCAAAAATGAAAATATTTTTGAAAACTACAAGTCTCATGGGTTTTAGTGGTGAAAAAATAATTTTAAAAATCGTTCGGGAAATGAGTTTACTCCCTGCTTACTTTCTTTGTATACATTCGACTATACGGGATTTACGGGAAATCGCGGGTTTTCGGTTGCCGGCGATTAAACTGCTTTCATTCGGCGTCTCATCAAAAATGAAAATATTTTTGAAAACTACAAGTCTCATGGGTTTTAGTGGTGAAAAAATAATTTTAAAAATCGTTCGGGAAATGAGTTTACTCCCTGCTTACTTTCTTTGTATACATTCGACTATACGGGATTTACGGGAAATCGCGGGTTTTCGGTTGCCGGCGATTAAACTGCTTTCATTCGGCGTCTCATCAAAAATGAAAATATTTTTGAAAACTACAAGTCTCATGGGTTTTAGTGGTGAAAAAATAATTTTAAAAATCGTTCGGGAAATGAGTTTACTCCCTGCTTACTTTCTTTGTATACATTCGACTATACGGGATTTACGGGAAATCGCGGGTTTTCGGTTGCCGGCGATTAAACTGCTTTCATTCGGCGTCTCATCAAAAATGAAAATATTTTTGAAAACTACAAGTCTCATGGGTTTTAGTGGTGAAAAAATAATTTTAAAAATCGTTCGGGAAATGAGTTTACTCCCTGCTTACTTTCTTTGTATACATTCGACTATACGGGATTTACGGGAAATCGCGGGTTTTCGGTTGCCGGCGATTAAACTGCTTTCATTCGGCGTCTCATCAAAAATGAAAATATTTTTGAAAACTACAAGTCTCATGGGTTTTAGTGGTGAAAAAATAATTTTAAAAATCGTTCGGGAAATGAGTTTACTCCCTGCTTACTTTCTTTGTATACATTCGACTATACGGGATTTACGGGAAATCGCGGGTTTTCGGTTGCCGGCGATTAAACTGCTTTCATTCGGCGTCTCATCAAAAATGAAAATATTTTTGAAAACTACAAGTCTCATGGGTTTTAGTGGTGAAAAAATAATTTTAAAAATCGTTCGGGAAATGAGTTTACTCCCTGCTTACTTTCTTTGTATACATTCGACTATACGGGATTTACGGGAAATCGCGGGTTTTCGGTTGCCGGCGATTAAACTGCTTTCATTCGGCGTCTCATCAAAAATGAAAATATTTTTGAAAACTACAAGTCTCATGGGTTTTAGTGGTGAAAAAATAATTTTAAAAATCGTTCGGGAAATGAGTTTACTCCCTGCTTACTTTCTTTGTATACATTCGACTATACGGGATTTACGGGAAATCGCGGGTTTTCGGTTGCCGGCGATTAAACTGCTTTCATTCGGCGTCTCATCAAAAATGAAAATATTTTTGAAAACTACAAGTCTCATGGGTTTTAGTGGTGAAAAAATAATTTTAAAAATCGTTCGGGAAATGAGTTTACTCCCTGCTTACTTTCTTTGTATACATTCGACTATACGGGATTTACGGGAAATCGCGGGTTTTCGGTTGCCGGCGATTAAACTGCTTTCATTCGGCGTCTCATCAAAAATGAAAATATTTTTGAAAACTACAAGTCTCATGGGTTTTAGTGGTGAAAAAATAATTTTAAAAATCGTTCGGGAAATGAGTTTACTCCCTGCTTACTTTCTTTGTATACATTCGACTATACGGGATTTACGGGAAATCGCGGGTTTTCGGTTGCCGGCGATTAAACTGCTTTCATTCGGCGTCTCATCAAAAATGAAAATATTTTTGAAAACTACAAGTCTCATGGGTTTTAGTGGTGAAAAAATAATTTTAAAAATCGTTCGGGAAATGAGTTTACTCCCTGCTTACTTTCTTTGTATACATTCGACTATACGGGATTTACGGGAAATCGCGGGTTTTCGGTTGCCGGCGATTAAACTGCTTTCATTCGGCGTCTCATCAAAAATGAAAATATTTTTGAAAACTACAAGTCTCATGGGTTTTAGTGGTGAAAAAATAATTTTAAAAATCGTTCGGGAAATGAGTTTACTCCCTGCTTACTTTCTTTGTATACATTCGACTATACGGGATTTACGGGAAATCGCGGGTTTTCGGTTGCCGGCGATTAAACTGCTTTCATTCGGCGTCTCATCAAAAATGAAAATATTTTTGAAAACTACAAGTCTCATGGGTTTTAGTGGTGAAAAAATAATTTTAAAAATCGTTCGGGAAATGAGTTTACTCCCTGCTTACTTTCTTTGTATACATTCGACTATACGGGATTTACGGGAAATCGCGGGTTTTCGGTTGCCGGCGATTAAACTGCTTTCATTCGGCGTCTCATCAAAAATGAAAATATTTTTGAAAACTACAAGTCTCATGGGTTTTAGTGGTGAAAAAATAATTTTAAAAATCGTTCGGGAAATGAGTTTACTCCCTGCTTACTTTCTTTGTATACATTCGACTATACGGGATTTACGGGAAATCGCGGGTTTTCGGTTGCCGGCGATTAAACTGCTTTCATTCGGCGTCTCATCAAAAATGAAAATATTTTTGAAAACTACAAGTCTCATGGGTTTTAGTGGTGAAAAAATAATTTTAAAAATCGTTCGGGAAATGAGTTTACTCCCTGCTTACTTTCTTTGTATACATTCGACTATACGGGATTTACGGGAAATCGCGGGTTTTCGGTTGCCGGCGATTAAACTGCTTTCATTCGGCGTCTCATCAAAAATGAAAATATTTTTGAAAACTACAAGTCTCATGGGTTTTAGTGGTGAAAAAATAATTTTAAAAATCGTTCGGGAAATGAGTTTACTCCCTGCTTACTTTCTTTGTATACATTCGACTATACGGGATTTACGGGAAATCGCGGGTTTTCGGTTGCCGGCGATTAAACTGCTTTCATTCGGCGTCTCATCAAAAATGAAAATATTTTTGAAAACTACAAGTCTCATGGGTTTTAGTGGTGAAAAAATAATTTTAAAAATCGTTCGGGAAATGAGTTTACTCCCTGCTTACTTTCTTTGTATACATTCGACTATACGGGATTTACGGGAAATCGCGGGTTTTCGGTTGCCGGCGATTAAACTGCTTTCATTCGGCGTCTCATCAAAAATGAAAATATTTTTGAAAACTACAAGTCTCATGGGTTTTAGTGGTGAAAAAATAATTTTAAAAATCGTTCGGGAAATGAGTTTACTCCCTGCTTACTTTCTTTGTATACATTCGACTATACGGGATTTACGGGAAATCGCGGGTTTTCGGTTGCCGGCGATTAAACTGCTTTCATTCGGCGTCTCATCAAAAATGAAAATATTTTTGAAAACTACAAGTCTCATGGGTTTTAGTGGTGAAAAAATAATTTTAAAAATCGTTCGGGAAATGAGTTTACTCCCTGCTTACTTTCTTTGTATACATTCGACTATACGGGATTTACGGGAAATCGCGGGTTTTCGGTTGCCGGCGATTAAACTGCTTTCATTCGGCGTCTCATCAAAAATGAAAATATTTTTGAAAACTACAAGTCTCATGGGTTTTAGTGGTGAAAAAATAATTTTAAAAATCGTTCGGGAAATGAGTTTACTCCCTGCTTACTTTCTTTGTATACATTCGACTATACGGGATTTACGGGAAATCGCGGGTTTTCGGTTGCCGGCGATTAAACTGCTTTCATTCGGCGTCTCATCAAAAATGAAAATATTTTTGAAAACTACAAGTCTCATGGGTTTTAGTGGTGAAAAAATAATTTTAAAAATCGTTCGGGAAATGAGTTTACTCCCTGCTTACTTTCTTTGTATACATTCGACTATACGGGATTTACGGGAAATCGCGGGTTTTCGGTTGCCGGCGATTAAACTGCTTTCATTCGGCGTCTCATCAAAAATGAAAATATTTTTGAAAACTACAAGTCTCATGGGTTTTAGTGGTGAAAAAATAATTTTAAAAATCGTTCGGGAAATGAGTTTACTCCCTGCTTACTTTCTTTGTATACATTCGACTATACGGGATTTACGGGAAATCGCGGGTTTTCGGTTGCCGGCGATTAAACTGCTTTCATTCGGCGTCTCATCAAAAATGAAAATATTTTTGAAAACTACAAGTCTCATGGGTTTTAGTGGTGAAAAAATAATTTTAAAAATCGTTCGGGAAATGAGTTTACTCCCTGCTTACTTTCTTTGTATACATTCGACTATACGGGATTTACGGGAAATCGCGGGTTTTCGGTTGCCGGCGATTAAACTGCTTTCATTCGGCGTCTCATCAAAAATGAAAATATTTTTGAAAACTACAAGTCTCATGGGTTTTAGTGGTGAAAAAATAATTTTAAAAATCGTTCGGGAAATGAGTTTACTCCCTGCTTACTTTCTTTGTATACATTCGACTATACGGGATTTACGGGAAATCGCGGGTTTTCGGTTGCCGGCGATTAAACTGCTTTCATTCGGCGTCTCATCAAAAATGAAAATATTTTTGAAAACTACAAGTCTCATGGGTTTTAGTGGTGAAAAAATAATTTTAAAAATCGTTCGGGAAATGAGTTTACTCCCTGCTTACTTTCTTTGTATACATTCGACTATACGGGATTTACGGGAAATCGCGGGTTTTCGGTTGCCGGCGATTAAACTGCTTTCATTCGGCGTCTCATCAAAAATGAAAATATTTTTGAAAACTACAAGTCTCATGGGTTTTAGTGGTGAAAAAATAATTTTAAAAATCGTTCGGGAAATGAGTTTACTCCCTGCTTACTTTCTTTGTATACATTCGACTATACGGGATTTACGGGAAATCGCGGGTTTTCGGTTGCCGGCGATTAAACTGCTTTCATTCGGCGTCTCATCAAAAATGAAAATATTTTTGAAAACTACAAGTCTCATGGGTTTTAGTGGTGAAAAAATAATTTTAAAAATCGTTCGGGAAATGAGTTTACTCCCTGCTTACTTTCTTTGTATACATTCGACTATACGGGATTTACGGGAAATCGCGGGTTTTCGGTTGCCGGCGATTAAACTGCTTTCATTCGGCGTCTCATCAAAAATGAAAATATTTTTGAAAACTACAAGTCTCATGGGTTTTAGTGGTGAAAAAATAATTTTAAAAATCGTTCGGGAAATGAGTTTACTCCCTGCTTACTTTCTTTGTATACATTCGACTATACGGGATTTACGGGAAATCGCGGGTTTTCGGTTGCCGGCGATTAAACTGCTTTCATTCGGCGTCTCATCAAAAATGAAAATATTTTTGAAAACTACAAGTCTCATGGGTTTTAGTGGTGAAAAAATAATTTTAAAAATCGTTCGGGAAATGAGTTTACTCCCTGCTTACTTTCTTTGTATACATTCGACTATACGGGATTTACGGGAAATCGCGGGTTTTCGGTTGCCGGCGATTAAACTGCTTTCATTCGGCGTCTCATCAAAAATGAAAATATTTTTGAAAACTACAAGTCTCATGGGTTTTAGTGGTGAAAAAATAATTTTAAAAATCGTTCGGGAAATGAGTTTACTCCCTGCTTACTTTCTTTGTATACATTCGACTATACGGGATTTACGGGAAATCGCGGGTTTTCGGTTGCCGGCGATTAAACTGCTTTCATTCGGCGTCTCATCAAAAATGAAAATATTTTTGAAAACTACAAGTCTCATGGGTTTTAGTGGTGAAAAAATAATTTTAAAAATCGTTCGGGAAATGAGTTTACTCCCTGCTTACTTTCTTTGTATACATTCGACTATACGGGATTTACGGGAAATCGCGGGTTTTCGGTTGCCGGCGATTAAACTGCTTTCATTCGGCGTCTCATCAAAAATGAAAATATTTTTGAAAACTACAAGTCTCATGGGTTTTAGTGGTGAAAAAATAATTTTAAAAATCGTTCGGGAAATGAGTTTACTCCCTGCTTACTTTCTTTGTATACATTCGACTATACGGGATTTACGGGAAATCGCGGGTTTTCGGTTGCCGGCGATTAAACTGCTTTCATTCGGCGTCTCATCAAAAATGAAAATATTTTTGAAAACTACAAGTCTCATGGGTTTTAGTGGTGAAAAAATAATTTTAAAAATCGTTCGGGAAATGAGTTTACTCCCTGCTTACTTTCTTTGTATACATTCGACTATACGGGATTTACGGGAAATCGCGGGTTTTCGGTTGCCGGCGATTAAACTGCTTTCATTCGGCGTCTCATCAAAAATGAAAATATTTTTGAAAACTACAAGTCTCATGGGTTTTAGTGGTGAAAAAATAATTTTAAAAATCGTTCGGGAAATGAGTTTACTCCCTGCTTACTTTCTTTGTATACATTCGACTATACGGGATTTACGGGAAATCGCGGGTTTTCGGTTGCCGGCGATTAAACTGCTTTCATTCGGCGTCTCATCAAAAATGAAAATATTTTTGAAAACTACAAGTCTCATGGGTTTTAGTGGTGAAAAAATAATTTTAAAAATCGTTCGGGAAATGAGTTTACTCCCTGCTTACTTTCTTTGTATACATTCGACTATACGGGATTTACGGGAAATCGCGGGTTTTCGGTTGCCGGCGATTAAACTGCTTTCATTCGGCGTCTCATCAAAAATGAAAATATTTTTGAAAACTACAAGTCTCATGGGTTTTAGTGGTGAAAAAATAATTTTAAAAATCGTTCGGGAAATGAGTTTACTCCCTGCTTACTTTCTTTGTATACATTCGACTATACGGCCGACGGGATTTACGGGAAATCGCGGGTTTTCGGTTGCCGGCGATTAAACTGCTTTCATTCGGCGTCTCATCAAAAATGAAAATATTTTTGAAAACTACAAGTCTCATGGGTTTTAGTGGTGAAAAAATAATTTTAAAAATCGTTCGGGAAATGAGTTTACTCCCTGCTTACTTTCTTTGTATACATTCGACTATACGACGGGATTTACGGGAAATCGCGGGTTTTCGGTTGCCGGCGATTAAACTGCTTTCATTCGGCGTCTCATCAAAAATGAAAATATTTTTGAAAACTACAAGTCTCATGGGTTTTAGTGGTGAAAAAATAATTTTAAAAATCGTTCGGGAAATGAGTTTACTCCCTGCTTACTTTCTTTGTATACATTCGACTATACGGGATTTACGGGAAATCGCGGGTTTTCGGTTGCCGGCGATTAAACTGCTTTCATTCGGCGTCTCATCAAAAATGAAAATATTTTTGAAAACTACAAGTCTCATGGGTTTTAGTGGTGAAAAAATAATTTTAAAAATCGTTCGGGAAATGAGTTTACTCCCTGCTTACTTTCTTTGTATACATTCGACTATACGGGATTTACGGGAAATCGCGGGTTTTCGGTTGCCGGCGATTAAACTGCTTTCATTCGGCGTCTCATCAAAAATGAAAATATTTTTGAAAACTACAAGTCTCATGGGTTTTAGTGGTGAAAAAATAATTTTAAAAATCGTTCGGGAAATGAGTTTACTCCCTGCTTACTTTCTTTGTATACATTCGACTATACGGGATTTACGGGAAATCGCGGGTTTTCGGTTGCCGGCGATTAAACTGCTTTCATTCGGCGTCTCATCAAAAATGAAAATATTTTTGAAAACTACAAGTCTCATGGGTTTTAGTGGTGAAAAAATAATTTTAAAAATCGTTCGGGAAATGAGTTTACTCCCTGCTTACTTTCTTTGTATACATTCGACTATACGGGATTTACGGGAAATCGCGGGTTTTCGGTTGCCGGCGATTAAACTGCTTTCATTCGGCGTCTCATCAAAAATGAAAATATTTTGAAAACTACAAGTCTCATGGTTTTAGTGGTGAAAAAATAATTTTAAAAATCGTTCGGGAAATGAGTTTACTCCCTGCTTACTTTCTTTGTATACATTCGACTATACGGGCCGAGCCGGGATTTACGGGAAATCGCGGGTTTTCGGTTGCCGGCGATTAAACTGCTTTCATTCGGCGTCTCATCAAAAATGAAAATATTTTTGAAAACTACAAGTCTCATGGGTTTTAGTGGTGAAAAAATAATTTTAAAAATCGTTCGGGAAATGAGTTTACTCCCTGCTTACTTTCTTTGTATACATTCGACTATACCGAGGGATTTACGGGAAATCGCGGGTTTTCGGTTGCCGGCGATTAAACTGCTTTCATTCGGCGTCTCATCAAAAATGAAAATATTTTTGAAAACTACAAGTCTCATGGGTTTTAGTGGTGAAAAAATAATTTTAAAAATCGTTCGGGAAATGAGTTTACTCCCTGCTTACTTTCTTTGTATACATTCGACTATACGGATTTACGGGAAATCGCGGGTTTTCGGTTGCCGGCGATTAAACTGCTTTCATTCGGCGTCTCATCAAAAATGAAAATTTTTGAAAACTACAAGTCTCATGGGTTTTAGTGGTGAAAAAATAATTTTAAAAATCGTTCGGGAAATGAGTTTACTCCCTGCTTACTTTCTTTGTATACATTCGACTATACGGATTTACGGGAAATCGCGGGTTTTCGGTTGCCGGCGATTAAACTGCTTTCATTCGGCGTCTCATCAAAAATGAAAATATTTTTGAAAACTACAAGTCTCATGGGTTTTAGTGGTGAAAAAATAATTTTAAAAATCGTTCGGGAAATGAGTTTACTCCCTGCTTACTTTCTTTGTATACATTCGACTATACGGATTTACGGGAAATCGCGGGTTTTCGGTTGCCGGCGATT
>JASGCC010000870.1:0-50855 GCA_030067915.1 Hydractinia echinata
TATGATACCAACGTCTAAATCGGTCAGTGGGGCTTCGATCTTGAGAATTCTTGTTTCACCTGGATTCCGAACTTTTAAACGCGCAAAAAAAACTTGTTTAAAGATTATTTTACGGACATTCTTGAATTGTTGGATTGACCAAAAGTGTTACGCCAGCACTATTTTCACCACTGAAAAGCACCAAATACCTTAAGTCTTAAGTCTAATTGATGACGAGTAACTCTGACGAGTTACTTCGGAGGGGTGCGTCGTTAAGACAGCTTTCTGAATATTGTTGGAACACCACATTAATATTCAGAACTGTCGTATATTGTCTTAGGAGGCCTAAAGTATCATCTAGCTATTGCAAGGAATTAAACATCGACGGTGAGGGGCAAGAAAGCTGTCTCTAAAAATGCGAAAAATGGTTTGCTATGGGCGTTTGCTATGCACTTATATTTGCGGTTGGTTTCGAAAAAGTGGCAGAATGCGCAATAAAAACCTAAATTTGTCATAAGCACTACTTGCCACGGTATTCTAAGATGAATTTGCTGTCAGAAAACAGCTAAATGACAATTCTTGAAATTTAGAAATTTTTCTAGGGGAACCACCTTAAGCAGAGAAAAAGCGCTGCCAATATTTGGAGAATGCGCAAATCAGTGTTCTATGACTAGCACTACTTCATTAACCTAAATAACTGTTTCGCTTCGGATAATCCGGATTCGCCTGTGAGTGAGTACCCACATCCTGTCCAAAAAACTTTGTACAATAGTGTAAGCCCCTAGGGCTAACCAAGCCTAAAATGGAAACAGTGTTTCGTAGAACGCACGGGTTCAAGTCCGATCGATGAATTTTTTTTTTTCTTTCTTCTCGACTTTTCCTTAATCACAGTAGTTTTGAAAATAACCCAAAAATGAGAAAACCGGGAAATTTGTCACATATTATGCCTAAAATAGTGCAAAAAAATATGAAACACCGGAAACCGGCTTTAAGGTGGTACCCCTAGAAAAAACTATATCGCAGAAGGATTTCTTTCTGAAGATACTTGATGAGGATATCAATAGTGTATGTGGCGTTACGACAGAATTAAGTCAAAAATTTCATTGATTGGTTCGCTATGGTTAACCCGTTTGCTAAGGAGAGGACAGAGGAAAATATACAATTTTGCTCAGACTGCCACGGTAACCTAAATAAATAACGTGTAATAATGCCAAGTGCGCGTTCTATATGATTTATGATATACAGCAAGCATAAGCGCATTTTTCTTTTGAGCCGTCTTTTGTTCTCTATAGGCGGGTCACGTTGTGGCCGATCCTATAGATATGTGGATGGCCCAAAGCGCATTTCATCGCGAAAGGGGCTTGACTTCGTTTCCCAGAGAACTGATGCTGGGTCTATCATTTTTTGGCACGACAGAAAAGCTAAAAAACAGGGGCGAAACAGGCAATATCTCGACAAAATAACTGAAAGACAAAACTCTCGATTTGAAAAATCGTTTCGTTTAAACATTAGGGGTGGTACTAATGCTTGCATCCCAGAAGAAATTGTAACAACTCGTGGGTGCTTCGATCTTGAGATTCTTTGTTTCGCGTGGATTCCGAACTTAAACGGGCAAAAAACTTGTTTAAAAGATATTTTATTAGGACATTCTTGACTTGGCTGGATGAGCAAAAAGGCTGATACGTCCACATTTCATATTCGACCTAAGAAAAGCAAACATAGTTACTAAAGTTCTTAAGTCTAATTGATGACGGATCGTAAACTCTGACAGAGATCACTTCGGGTGGTGCCGTCGTCTAAGAAGCTTTTCTGAGTATGCTTGTGGAACACCAACCATTGTAATTATTCAGGAAACTGTTCAATTATTGCCTTAGGAAAGCCCTGAAAGTATCATTTTCTAGCTATCTGCAAAGAATTTAAAACATCGGAGGAAGGGCGAAAAGCGTCTTCTAAAAATGCGAAAATGGTTTCTATGGGCGTTGCTATGCACTTATATTTGCGGTTGGTTGGTGGGAAAAAGTGGCAGAATGCGCAATAAAAACCTAAATTTGTCATAAGCACTACTTGCCACGGTATTCCAATATGAATTTGCTGTCAGAAAACAGCTAAATGACAATTCTTGAAATTTAGAAATTTTTTCTAGGGGGAACCACCTTAAGCAGAAAAGCGCTGCAATTTCGGAGAATGCGCAAAGCCAGTGCTCTATGACTAGCACTACTTTCATAACCTAAATAACTGTTCGCTTCGATAATCCGGATTCGCATGGTGGTGAGTACCCACATCCTATCTAAAAAACTTTGTACAATAGTGTAAGCCCCTAGGGCTTAACCAATTGCCTTAAACGGAAACAGTGGTTCCGAAGAATGCAACGGGTTCAAGTCCGATCGATTGAAAAAAATTTTATCTTCTTTTCGACTTTTCCTGATCACAGTCATGGAAAATAACCCAAAATTGGAGAAAAGCGGGAAATTTTGTCCATATTATGCCTGAATAGTGCAAAAAATATAACACCGGAAACTGGCTTTATGGTGGTACCCCTAGAAAAAAACTTATATCGCAGAGGATTGTCTTTTCTGAAGATACTTGATGAGATATCATAGTATGTGACGGTACGACAGAATTAAGTCAAAAATTTCATTGATTGGTTGCTATGGTTACCCGTTGCTAGGAGAGGTACAGGCAAAATATCACATTTTTCTGCTCGACGCCTAACCAAATAACTGAATAACATGCGTTATTGCAAGCGGCTTTTTGACCGCTTTTGTTCCTCAAGGGTCACGTGTATGGATTGAGCAAAGCGCATTTTCGCAAGGCTGACTCGTCTTCCAGAGGAATGATGCGGTATTTTTTGGACGACAGAAAAGCTAAAACAGGGCGAAACAGGCAATATCTCGACAAAATAACTGAAAGACAAAACGTCGATTTGAAAATCGGTTTCAGTTAAACACTAGAGGGTACTAATGCCTGCATCCACAGAAGAAATTGTACAGCATGGGTGCTTCGATCTTGAGAATTCTTGTTTCGCGTGGATTCCGAACTTAAACGGCAAAAAACTTGTTTAAAGATTATTTTATGAACATTCTTGAATTGTGGATTGACAAAAGGTGTACGCCAACACTATTTCGACCTGAAAAGCACCAAATACCTTAAGTCTTAAGTCTAATTGATGACGAGTAAACTCTGACGAGATCACTTCGGAGGGTGCGTCGTTAAGACAGCTTTCTGAGTGCTTGTGGAACACCACATTTATTATTCAGAACTGTCATATATTGTCTTAGAAAGCCCTAAAGTATCATCTAGCTACTGCAAGGAATTAAACATCGACGGAAGGGCAAGAAAGCTGTCTAAAAATGCGAAAATGGTTCCTATGGGCGCTGCTATGCACTTATATTTGCGGTTGGTGGGAAAAAGTGGCAGAATGCGCAATAAAAACCTAAATTTGTCATAAGCACTACTTGCCACGGTATTCCAATATGAATTTGCTGTCAGAAAACAGCTAAATGACAATTCTTGAAATTTAGAAATTTTTTCTAGGGGAACCACCTTAAGCAGAAAAGCGCTGCAATTTCGGAGAATGCGCAAAGCAGTGCTCTATGACTAGCACTACTTTCATAACCTAAATAACTGTTCGCTTCGATAATCCGGATTCGCATGGTGGTGAGTACCCACATCCTATCTAAAAAACTTTGTACAATAGTGTAAGCCCCTAGGGCTTAACCAATTGCCTTAAACGGAAACAGTGGTTCCGAAGAATGCACGGGTTCAAGTCCGATCGATGAAAAAAATTTTATCTTCTTTTCGACTTTTCCTGATCACAGTCATGAAAATAACCCAAAATTGAGAAAAGCGGGAAAATTTTGTCCATATTATGCCTGAATAGTGCAAAAAATATGAACACCGGAAACTGGCTTTATGGTGGTACCCCTAGAAAAAAACTATATCGCAGAGGATTGTCTTTTCTGAAGATACTTGATGAGGATATCATAGTATGTGACGGTACGACAGAATTAAGTCAAAAATTTCATTGATTGGTTGCTATGGTTACCCGTTGCTAGGAGAAGTACAGGCAAAATATCACATTTTTCTGCTCGACGCCTAACCAAATAACTGAATAACATGCGTTATTCCAAGCGGCTTTTTGACCGCTTTTGTTCCTCAAGGGTCAAGTGTATGGATTGAGCAAAGCGCATTTTCGCAAGGCTGACTCGTCTTCCAGAGAACTGATGCGGTATTTTTTGGACGACAGAAAAGCTAAAACAGGGCGAAACAGGCAATATCTCGACAAAATAACTGAAAGACAAAACTTCGATTTGAAAATCGGTTTCGGTTAAACACTAGGTGGTACTAATGCCTGCATCCACAGAAGAAATTGTACAGCGTGGGTGCTTCGATCTTGAGAATTCTTGTTTCGCGTGGATTCCGAACTTAAACGGCAAAAAACTTGTTTAAAGATTATTTTATGGACATTCTTGACTTGTGGATCGACAAAAGGTGTACGTCACCACTATTTCGACCTTAAAAGCACCAAATAGCTAAGTCTTAAGTCTAATTGATGACGAGTAAACTCTGACGAGATCACTTCGGAGGGTGCGTCGTTAAGACAGCTTTCTGAGTGCTTGTGGACCACCACATTTAATATTCAGAACTATCATATATTGTCTTAGAAAGCCCTGAAGTATCATCTAGCTACTGCAAGGAATTAAACATCGACGGAAGGGCAAGAAAGCTGTCTAAAAATGCGAAAATGGTTCCTATGGGCGTTGCTATGCACTTATATTTGCGGTTGGTGGGAAAAAGTGGCAGAATGCGCATTAAAAACCTAAATTTGTCATAAGCACTACTTGCCACGGTATTCCAATATGAATTTGCTGTCAGAAAACAGCTAAATGACAATTCTTGAAATTTAGAAATTTTTTCTAGGGGAACCACCTTAAGCAGAAAAGCACTTCAATTTCGGAGAATGCGCAAAGCAGTGCTCTATGACTAGCACTACTTTCATAACCTAAATAACTGTTCGCTTCGATAATCCGGATTCGCATGGGGGTGAGTACCCACATCCTATCTAAAAAACTTTGTACAATAGTGTAAGCCCCTAGGGCTTAACCAATTGCCTTAAACGGAAACAGTGGTTCCGAAGAATGCACGGGTTCAAGTCCGATCGATGAAAAAAATTTTATCTTCTTTTCGACTTTTCCTGATCACAGTCATGAAAATAACCCAAAATTGAGAAAAGCGGGAAAATTTTGTCCATATTATGCCTAAATAGTGCAAAAAATATGAACACCGGAAACTGGCTTGATGGTGGTACCCCTAGAAAAAAACTATATCGCAGAGGATTGTCTTTTCTGAAGATACTTGATGAGGATATCATAGTATGTGACGGTACGACAGAATTAAGTCAAAAATTTCATTGATTGGTTGCTATGCTTACCCGTTGCTAGGAGAAGTACAGGGAAAATATCACATTTTTCTGCTCGACGCCTAACCAAATAACTGAATAACATGCGTTATTGCAAGCGGCTTTTTGACCGCTTTTGTTCCTCAAGGGTCACGTGTATGGATTGAGCAAAGCGCATTTTCGCAAGGTTGACTCGTCTTCCAGAGAAATGATGCGGTATTTTTCGGACGACAGAAAAGCTAAAACAGGGCGAAACAGGCAATATCTCGACAAAATAACTGAAAGACAAAACTTCGATTTGAAAATCGGTTTCGTTTAAACACTAGGTGGTACTAATGCCTGCATCCACAAAAGAAATTGTACAGCGTGGGTGCTTCGATCTTGAGAATTCTTGTTTCACCTGGATTCCGAACTTAAACGGCAAAAAACTTGTTTAAAGATTATTTTATGGACATTCTTGACTTGTGGACTGACAAAAAGTGTACGCCAGCACTATTTCCACCTGAAAAGCACCAAATACCTTAAGTCTTAAGTCTAATTGATGACGAGTAAACTCTGACGAGTTCACTTCGGAGGGTGCGTCGTTAAGACAGCTTTCTGAATGCTTGTGGAACACCACATTTAATATTCAGAACTGTCATATATTGTCTTAGGAGGCCCTAAAGTATCATCTAGCTATTGCAAGGAATTAAACATCGACGGAGGGGCAAGAAAGCTGTCTAAAAATGCGAAAATGGTTGCTATGGGCGTTGCTATGCACTTATATTTGCGGTTGGTTGGAAAAAGTGGCAGAATGCGCAATAAAAACCTAAATTTGTCATAAGCACTACTTTCCACGGTATTCTAAGATGAATTTGCTGTCAGAAAACACCTAAATGACAATTCTTGAAATTTCGAATTTTTTTCTAGGGGAACCACCTTAAGCAGAAAAGCGCTGCAATTTGGGAGAATGCGCAAATCAGTGTTCTATGACTAGCACTACTTTCATAACCTAAATAACTGTTCGCTTCGATAATCCGGATTCGCCTGGGAGTGAGTACCCACATCCTGTCCAAAAAACTTTGTACAATAGTGTAAGCCCCTAGGGCTTAACCCATTGCCTAAAATGGAAACAGTGTTTCCGTAGAACGCACGGGTTCAAGTCCGATCGATGAAATTTTTTTTTTTTTCCTTCTCGACTTTTCCTAATCACAGTCATGAAAATAACCCAAAAATGAGAAAACCGGGAATATTTTGTCCATATTATGCCTAAATAATGCAAAAAATATGAACACCGGAAACCGGCTAGGTGGTACCCCTAGAAAAAAACTATATCGCAGAGGATTGTCTTTTCTGAAGATACTTGATGAGGATATCATAGTATGTGACGGTACGACAGAATTAAGTCAAAAATTTCATTGATTGGTTGCTATGGTTACCCGTTGCTAGGAGAAGTACAGGCAAAATATCACATTTTTCTGCTCGACGCCTAACCAAATAACTGAATAACATGCGTTATTCCAAGCGGCTTTTTGACCGCTTTTGTTCCTCAAGGGTCAAGTGTATGGATTGAGCAAAGCGCATTTTCGCAAGGCTGACTCGTCTTCCAGAGAACTGATGCGGTATTTTTTGGACGACAGAAAAGCTAAAACAGGGCGAAACAGGCAATATCTCGACAAAATAACTGAAAGACAAAACTTCGATTTGAAAATCGGTTTCGGTTAAACACTAGGTGGTACTAATGCCTGCATCCACAGAAGAAATTGTACAGCGTGGGCGCTTCGATCTTGAGAATTCTTGTTTCGCGTGGATTCCGAACTTAAACGGCAAAAAACTTGTTTAAAGATTATTTTATGGACATTCTTGACTTGTGGATCGACAAAAGGTGTACGTCAGCACTATTTCGACCTTAAAAGCACCAAATAGCTAAGTCTTAAGTCTAATTGATGACGAGTAAACTCTGACGAGATCACTTCGGAGGGTGCGTCGTTAAGACAGCTTTCTGAGTGCTTGTGGAACACCACATTTAATATTCAGAACTGTCATATATTGCCTTAGGGGCCCTAAAGTATCATCTAGCTATTGCAAGGAATTAAACATCGACGGAGGGGCAAGAAAACTGTCTAAAAATGCGAAAATGGTTGCTATGGGCGTTGCTATGCACTTATATTTGCGGTTGGTTGGAAAAAGTGGCAGAATGCGCAATAAAAACCTAAATTTGTCATAAGCACTACTTGCCACGGTATTCCAATATGAATTTGCTGTCAGAAAACAGCTAAATGACAATTCTTGAAATTTAGAAATTTTTTCTAGGGGAACCACGTTAAGCAGAAAAGCGCTGCAATTTCGGAGAATGCGCAAAGCAGTGCTCTATGACTAGCACTACTTTCATAACCTAAATAACTGTTCGCTTCGATAATCCGGATTCGCCTGGGAGTGAGTACCCACATCCTGTCCAAAAAACTTTGTACAATAGTGTAAGCCCCTAGGGCTTAACCAATTGCCTAAAACGGAAACAGTGTTTCCGTAGAACGCACGGGTTCCAACCTCGTTCCCAGGGCATTTTGCCTTGTTGATAAGTTGATAGCGGCGAAAAGGCCCTGGAACAGGCTGGTCACATGATCGCTTATAATTTAAGATAATTATACCAAAAAAATAATTTATGAACAGTTCTTGCCCTGCAAAAATTTATTTCTGCCCCGCGCGGGAGTTTCATGTAAACAAGAGTACAACAAATATGGCGGTCGATTTATTTTGTGGAGTGGATAAAAATACTAGCTAATGTTTAGCATTGACTTTAGAGAGGCTAGTTTTTGAGAAATATATTAAAAAAAGATACCATTTTTAGTTCAACATGATATAAAGCAAATTTATCTCGATAATTAAATTGATATATATGCGGTGTTTGTCTTTTCCTGCAGAACTACTGGTAGTTAGCTAGCTGGAGCGTATACCGTCTAAATTACGTGAACATTTAACTAATAGTTAGTAGCCACATATATCGATGTTGTTAAAGTCATTACCCTACTTGGGTACAAAACTGAATGTTGTTAGTCAATGTTTGAGGTTTTTTTTATAAATATTGTGATGACAAGCTGGCTGTGTTCTCCTTAAATCTTATGTGGGCAAATTAGCTAAATTATCTGTTACATTTCTAAGAAACATTTTGTTGGCTGAAAATTTTGCAGCTGTCTTTCATCGTGACGTGTGTTGTTTATAATTCCTAAACCTCTTACGCAAATCGGCGGCAGGCAAAAAATGCAGACGGTAAGCCGTGTGCCAGTCTATTCCAAACTTTTTTTTTCAGGTAGAGAATTTTGAAAATGAAATTAAAGTATATATATAACTTGCATATAGTTTAGATTTAGAACACAAACAGTACAAACGTTTTTAACCATAATTTGACTTTCTTCACCTAAGGTCTGCATTTTTTTGCCTGCCGATTTTCTGATTTTTTGGCCATGTACAAGAATCTTTAAAAAATGTAAACATTGGAACTCATGTATATAAGTAGGTAAATATGATGAGCTTATTTGATATATTAACCAGGCCCATGGAATGTACACTAAGTGAGGCACTTAAATGTAACCTGATTGTGCTTTTTTTGGCACTGCCTTTTAAATGAAGAAAGCTGTTACAAATTCGTCATATCACAAATTTTATTCCTATTCACCTATATACTTGAGGATAGATATAAAGAATGATTTTGTATTAGCTATACTTTCTAGGTTTCAGAATTTGAGCAATTTAAATGGGGCTGATAAGGCTTTTGTAACAAAACTTCTAAATCTTGACCAAATATGAACAAACAAGTAAGGTTTTTGAACAAATAATTCTTCTAAGGCCAATAAATGTCCTTCTTTTATTTTTGGCCAGTGATTGATTATGCTCCACCAGCATATTTTTACATATCGTGGCCAAGTACAAATGGCATTTTTAGAATTAACACCCTGCACGTATATAATAAACCAGCTTTAACTTAACCCATTATTTATATCGTTTAATGATATCAAATATTATCCCTTTTACAAAATATAATTAAGAACAACATGACAAATGTTTACATTTTAGAACTGGTAGAAATAGAGTTTTTATTCTCGGGTCTTGGTTATGACCATTTTAAAAGATAAAACAAAAACGTTCGGAGAAAATGAATTAATTTTATAAGAGTTTGACTGTAATATTCAACTGTAGTGAACCATTTTCACTGCAGTTGATTTGTGTAGTCATTTCATTATAAAACATTAAATGCTTTGCTACTAAAAGGGGCAGTTCACTTAGAGTATAAATTTGAAAAATGCAAGATTCCATAAATTTTGATGCTGAATTTAAATATTGGTCATTTTGGTTGAAAATGATCAGAAAGTGTCAAGCATGTTAACTCGGATCCGAGAATAATCCATAAATTTAGCACTACAACCTGTCATTCTTAGTTTTGATTTTAAAAATAGGAAAATTTGTTGCGCATATTAAAAAAATTTGTGTGCAACTAGAGTGCCAAGATCTTCTCCTACAATTTCTAACGTGTTCTTAACAAAATCACCTACCTGGAAAATAATAGCCATTTAATATGTCCTTTATAAATGTGGTTGAGTAAAGCTGTCTCAGGATGTCACGTTAGCTAGCTAGGCAGCTACATATAGTACACAGCCCAGCTAGCTAGCTAGAGCTCATGAATTTTAATGGAAACAAACTTTCAAAACATTTTCTAAATTAAAAGCCTTTCGCCAATATTGAACAATCAAGCTAAGCCAGATTAATAGACTTTACGTCAGTAATACTCTGACAATTTTGCTTTTATCGACAAAATAGTTTCTTTAACGTTGTGTCTTTTTTCGCCCGCCATCTCTAAATCTTGCTTGTAGGCGAGCGCCAAATTTGCATCTCATTATCTTTGGAATTTCAAAAATGCCCAGTATATCTGGGCATTTTTCTGTCACATGACCAGCCTGTTCCAGGGTCATTGTTGGCCACTCCGTAATAACGGCTCAGGGGCCACAAGACCCTGGGGACGAGGTTGCACGGGTTCAAGTCCGATCGATGAAATTTGTTTTTCTTTTCTTCTCGACTTTTCCTGATCACAGTCATGAAAATATCACAAAAATGAGAAAACCGGGAAAATTTTGTCCATATTATGCCAACCTCGTCCCCAGGACTATTTGCTTCTCAACGGCGCTGCGCTTTCTGATAGTTCTAGCGAAATAGCCCTGGACCAGGCTGGTCACCGTATCGCATCTGATTGGCCCACGGCGTTACCCTAATTATGCAACGCTTTTAGCTGGCGTCAGCAAAAATCCTAAAAGTGATACATAAACAAATATGGCACCGGAAGATGTGGCGTCGTTGTTGGTGGTGGTTTTAAATCCTTAAAAAGCATTATTTTTCCTTTTTAATCTCATTTCCTCCACCTTTTTTTAAAGATGTCTTAGCTAAAGTAAGAATTTCTTTCAAATATACGATATTTTTTGTTAAAAAGTAGTCGGTGTTGTTGCTAGCCAGCTAGGTAATGCATTCATAAATATGGCTCGAGAGAGAAGTGAAGTGTTGCAGGTGCTCTTCTTGTTAATCTCTCGTTGCAGAAGATGTTGCCATGTACGCCTAAAAAAGTTTATAAAGGTGGCAAAGGAGTGTGTCGAATTTGTGCTGAAGAAACATCAGCACATCACTTGACCAGAATTTTTTCAAAAAGTGGAAAGGAAAAATCCTTACATCACAAAATATTCAGAACATGTGGATTAAACGTTTCCGAGTTTGAACTATTGCCTACAACAATTTGTTCAAAGTGTGACAGGTTTATGAATAAAATGTTTGACTTCCAGAATAATGTACAACAACAACAAATCCATTTACAACAGCAAACAACAGTAAAAAGATGTGCAGCTTTTTCACCAAACCAGCAGTCAAAACCAAAAAAAATCAACATTAAAAATGAAAATTATCCTGTCCAAAAAAACTGTTTCCAGTCAAAAAAATCTCTACAATTTACGCCTTTACTAAACATAACAAATGAAACAGACATAAAGTCAAACACAAAAATACTTCCTAAAGAACTTGGCAAAACAGAACAACCTCAAAACGACTTCATTACTGAAGATCAAGAAAAGAAAATTATTACTGCATTACAAACAAGGACAATTGATTTTATCATAACTACCATAAAAAATAATTGCCCTAAATTAATTGATGCCATTAAGCAACTTGCTACAGATGAAATAAGCACTGCATGCAAAAACTTATGCAAGAAAAGTGGTGGCTCTGTCTTGTTTGAAAAGAATTGTGACGAAATGATGTTTTTTAAAGAAAGCAATTTATGGTCAGAAGTCACACAATATAATCCATTTTTAATAGACATATTGACGGCTGTAGCAGGCAGAAAACATATTGAGCATGATCTACAGATAAAATTGTGTTTTATTTACTCAATTTTAATGCAGCACAGATGGCATGAATTGTCCTTAATGCAAAGAATAAATACAGCACTTGTTATTGAAAGTGGCTGCAGCAAACAGGTAAAAAATACATGTTTATTGATTAAATAACATAAGTCGTACAAATCTTAAAAATCAGTTAAAAAATGTGACAAACAATACAAAAAAACTTCACACCATGGTTAAATTCCTCTCAAATAAACATCCGTTGGTTAGTTATAAAAATTGTTAAATAGTTGTTTAATAAAATTATTATGCTTTATATTCTATATTTTTATTGCAAATTTGTTTTAGTTACAAAAAAGACTCAACAAAGTTGGCTATTGTTTATCTCCTTCATCAAGGGATACGTTGTTGAAATTAATTGGAGGTAATTTTATGTCAAGTGCAGTACAGATTGTCAAAAGTGGTTTTACGCTACGTGGAACGACTGACAACTGGGATTTGAAAGGTTTTAGTTAATTTGAGAAAATCAATCAACAATGAAGACCTTCATCTTCTTGCTTCAAATCTTATAGAAAACAGAATCACATTCAACCACCTCCCTAATGACCACCCCAAGGAAAATTTAAGAACAATTTCCCGTTGTAGGTTCATTCCAAGTAGAGAAGAATGGGAAGAATATACAAAAACATCGGCAATAATCGTTGGAAGGATAATGGCAGATTTTTTTACACAATTTAAATTTTTCAAGAAAGTGTTACCAGAACATATTAATCATGAATACAGTGAAGAAATGAAGAAAAAATCAAAAATTATTAGCATGCCAATCATCAATGCTAATGAAAATAACTATCAAGATTGTGTTGTTGCCCTGAGGACATTTGAATGTTGGATAGCTGAAATATATCATAAAGCAGGTTTGCTTCAAGATAAGCCTGATGTGGATGATACAATCCACATTCCAGAAGGTCCTGCAATGCCTGGACAAACCTATGGTCATGTCGTTCATACAGAGAATGATCCAATGAGGGATATGAAGATTCCCTTCTCTGGAGATCAGCTAACTCGTGTCCGTTTTGCCGGAGCCAAAGATTTGATATCTGGTGCACACACACCGACTGATCGATTAGAGCACTGTGGCCCATTTAAACCGGTAATGTGGCATACAAAGGCTTCATTGCTCCAATATTGCTATGGTGTTTTATTTTCAAATGAATCGACAAATGAGCGGGGAACATTAAAATTTTTCAAGGAGAAATATAATCGAAAAGATGCAACCCCTGCTAAAGTACTGAATTCATACGAAAGCAGTGAGGAGTTATTTTTAAGTGTCGGCACGTCATACATAGTCGTTGCAGCAATGAAGTTTTTTGGCATGGAAACCATGACAGATAAACCTACAAAGCATGAATTTCCAAAAAATATTTCACATGCAAGTAATGATAAAAAAGAAGGGTATTTCACACAAGTTACTCAACTTTTTATTCAGGAATACATATTACAAAAACATCAAAATATTCCAGATGATGAGGATTATTTGAAAAACTATTCTCTTTGTATTTCATTTTTGATAGTCTTGGTTCTCCAATTAAAAGATGCAGCAAAAGAAGGTGATGGAGGAAGAAATTTAATAAATCAAAAAATTCTCCTTTCCGTTTTTAGATCACTGGGATCATATAGCAAATATGCCATAGAGATGTTTGTCAGTATAGCCCAAATTGAAGCAATGCTTCCACCTAGACTATCAGAACAATTTAAATGGGGCTTCTTTGTTAATTGGAGGGGAGGAGCTGGCTGTAATATGGAAGAGGATTTGGCACAAGAGATCAGCAACAAATTGAGTAAAAACATTGTACAAAGGATGGGTCCAAATAAAACCCTAGAATCAATCAGTAAGGTATGCAAAGCTGTCAATGGTATAAAGCAGATTGTTGAAAATTATGATCATCTGTTAGGATTCCACAATGTTTCAACACAACATACAACTCGAGATTTGTTGAGTGACGAGAAGGATCAGCTCTTGTGTTTAATTTATTGATCAATAATTCCAAGTCAGGCAGAAAACTTTTGTCAATAAAGGGTGAAGGTTTCTTGATTTCTTTTGCTTTTCTACTTTCCAAGGATAGAATTTCACAGTTGCAACAACACAATTCTTGTTTTGTGTGTTTGAAGCCAAAATAATTTTGTAAAAAACTTCTTAAACAAGTTGTCAAGTCACAAAATTCTTTCATATGCTGGTCAACATTTTTTTTATTCGTTGAAATGTCTGAATTATTGTAATACAATATTGCTTCTGCTGGTTGACCACGTCGGGCTGCCCGTCCAATTTCTTGACTGTACGATTCAATGTTGGACGGGGGAGAAATATGTATAATCTTTATGACAAATGGTGTGTTGACACCCATACCAAGTGCTGTAGTGGCAAAAAATATTCTTATTCGAGAGTTTTTACGTTTTATTTCTTCTAAAATAGTTGTTTTCATCAACTTTGTTTGTGGTGAGTGATACTGATTAAAAAGTCGAGAAGATGGATGTTTTTTATGATCAACATATTGATCCTCACCCAAAATTCTTTCAAACAATCTGTATGCATAGGCACAATATTTTAACTTTAAATAAATAATTGTCATAGGGCAGTTTTGTTTTTTGTGCTTTAACTCTGTTGCGATAGGTAGTAATATATCCTCATATCCTGTTAAACCTTTGCAATTACTCATTCTTATTTCTTTTTTTAAAAAAATGCTTTTACGATTTGGATTTGCAGTAACCACTTTGCAATTTTCTATTTTCAAAGCTTTTTTTAAATTACGTAATTTCGTTGGTGAAGCAGTTGCAGTCAAAGCTAACATGATACTGTGAGGGAAGAATGCTTGTAAAACTGATAAGTTTTGAAATTCTGTACGAAATTCTTCACCCCTAGATATAACATACAGTAATTCATCAATTTTTTAGCTTAACTGTATTATGGTGATAAATTTATATTATTCAATTATTATAGCTATACATATACATATATTTTGTTTGTGAAACTTTTTCAAATGGATATATAATATATATTAGTTTGTTTATATATATTTAGTTGCTATATTTAAGGCATATTATTTTCATAATAGCTATGTATGTAGATTTTTGTTATGTTATGTTATACAAAGAAAACTAGCTAGCTAGCTATACTCACCATAATTCCACACAATGCGCCTCGTCTATCACACAAGCCACAACATTTTCCTCATAAATTTTTGATCGTAATATCATCCTTCCCTGATCTGATAACAGTGACTCTGGATGTGCAAATAAAATTTTACATTTGCCTGCAACAATGCTTTTTGAAATTTTAAAAACAGAATTTGATGCATCATTCAAATCTTCCTCAAACAAGGGTTCGTATCTCTGGCTATTAGCTTGGTCTTCGAGTTGTAAGAAACCACATTCAATGCCTACTTTACTTAAATTTACTAACTGATCTTGAATAATTGATGTTAAAGGAGAGACAACAAGTACAATATTGCCTGCCTTTCGTTCTGGAACAAAGTCGGGTAAAAGTTGATAAATTAAAGATTTACCAAACCCAGTAGGCAAAACAGCTATAACGTGGTGTCCTTCTCCTAAATACTCGAAACATTGAACTTGTTTTGGTTTCAAAATAAACGAGGGCAACTTTTCATACTTTTCGAAAACATTATTCAGCCGCTTGAAAACACGTACCACATCTTCCCAGCCCATCGCCACAATCGTAAATATGCAGAACTTGCATAAATTAAAAATGAACCAGAATCTGGTTCATTTGATGCCCACGTGACCAGCCTGTGCCAGCGCCTTTTCGACGCCACGGTAAAAGGTGCTGGGGTCGAGCTTGCATATTATGCCTGAATCGTGCAAAGAATATGAACACCGGAAACCGGCTTTAAGGTGGTACCCCTAGAAAAAAACTATATCGCAAAGGATTGTCTTTTCTGAAGATACTTGATGAGGATATCATAGTATGTGGCGGTACGACAAAATTAAGTCAAAAATATCATTGCTTGGTTGCTATGGTTACCCGTTGCTAGGAGAAGTATAGGCAAAATATGACATTTTGCTGCTCGACGCCTAACCAAATAACTGAATAACATGCGTTATTGCAAGCGGCTTTTTGACCGCTTTTGTTCCTCAAGGGTCACGTGTATGGATTGAGCAAAGCGCATTTTCGCAAGGCTGACTCGTCTTCCAGAGAACTGATGCGGTATTTTTTGGACGACAGAAAAGCTAAAACAGGGCGAAACAGGCAATATCTCGACAAAATAACTGAAAGACAAAACTTCGATTTGAAAATCGGTTTTGTTTAAACACTAGGTGGTACTAATGCCTGCATCCACAGAAGAAATTGTACAACGTGGGTGCTTCGATCTTGAGAATTCTTGTTTCGCCTGGATTCCGAACTTGAACGGCAAAAAACTTGTTTAAAGATTATTTTATGGACATTCTTGACTTGTGGATTGACAAAAGGTGTACGCCAGCACTATTTCCACCTGAAAAGCACCAAATACCTTAAGTCTTAAGTCTAATTGATGACGAGTTCACTTCGGAGGGTGCGTCGTTAAGACAGCTTTCTGAATGCTTGTGGAACACCACATTTAATATTCAGAACTGTCATATATTGTCTTAGGAGGCCCTAAAGTATCATCTAGCTATTGCAAGGAATTAAACATCGACGGAGGGGCAAGAAAGCTGTCTAAAAATGCGAAAATGGTTGCTATGGGCGTTGCTATGCACTTATATTTGCGGTTGGTTCGAAAAAGTGGCAGAATGCGCAATAAAAACCTAAATTTGTCATAAGCACTACTTGCCACGGTATTCTAAGATGAATTTGCTGTCAGAAAACACCTAAATGACAATTCCTGAAACTTCGATTTTTTTTCTAGGGGAACCACCTTAAGCAGAAAAGCGCTGCAAATTTGGGAGAATGCGCAAATCAGTGTTCTATGACTAGCACTACTTTCATAACCTAAATAACTGTTCGCTTCGATAATCCGGATTCGCCTGGGAGTGAGTACCCACATCCTGTCCAAAAAACTTTGTACAATAGTGTAAGCCCCTAGGGTTTAACCAATTGCCTAAAATGGAAACAGTGTTTCCGTAGAACGCACGGGTTCAAGTCCGATCGATGAAATTTTTTTTTTTTTTTCTTCTCGACTTTTCCTAATCACAGTCATGAAAATAACCCAAAAATGAGAAAACCGGGAATATTTTGTCCATATTATGCCTAAATAGTGCAAAAAATATGAACACCGGAAACCGGCTTAGGTGGTACCCCTAGAAAAAAACTATATCGCAGAGGATTGTCTTTTCTGAAGATACTTGATGAGGATATCATAGTATGTGACGGTACGACAGAATTAAGTCAAAAATTTCATTGATTGGTTGCTATGGTTACCCGTTGCTAGGAGAAGTACAGGCAAAATATCACATTTTTCTGCTCGACGCCTAACCAAATAACTGAATAACATGCGTTATTGCAAGCGGCTTTTTGACCGCTTTTGTTCCTCAAGGGTCACGTGTATGGATTGAGCAAAGCGCATTTTCGCAAGGCTGACTCGTCTTCCAGAGAACTGATGCGGTATTTTTTGGACGACAGAAAAGCTAAAACAGGGCGAAACAGGCAATATCTCGACAAAATAACTGAAAGACAAAACTTCGATTTGAAAATCGGTTTCGGTTAAACATTAGGTGGTACTAATGCCTGCATCCACAGAAGAAATTGTACAGCGTGGGTGCTTCGATCTTGAGAATTCTTGTTTCGCGTGGATTCCGAACTTAAACGGCAAAAAACTTGTTTAAAGATTATTTTATGGACATTCTTGACTTGTGGATCGACAAAAGGTGTACGTCAGCACTATTTCGACCTGAAAAGCACCAAATAGCTAAGTCTTAAGTCTAATTGATGACGAGTAAACTCTGACGAGATCACTTCGGAGGGTGCGTCGTTAAGACAGCTTTCTGAGTGCTTGTGGAACACCACATTTAATATTCAGAACTGTCATATATTGCCTTAGGGGGCCCTAAAGTATCATCTAGCTATTGCAAGGAATTAAACATCGACGGAGGGGCAAGAAAACTGTCTAAAAATGCCAAAATGGTTGCTATGGGCGTTGCTATGCACTTATATTTGCGGTTGGTTGGAAAAAGTGGCAGAATGCGCAATAAAAACCTAAATTTGTCATAAGCACTACTTGCCACGGTATTCCAATATGAATTTGCTGTCAGAAAACAGCTAAATGACAATTCTTGAAATTTAGAAATTTTTTCTAGGGGAACCACCTTAAGCAGAAAAGCGCTGCAATTTCGGAGAATGCGCAAAGCAGTGCTCTATGACTAGCACTACTTTCATAACCTAAATAACTGTTCGCTTCGATAATCCGGATTCGCTTGGGAGTGAGTACCCACATCCTGTCCAAAAAACTTTGTACAATAGTGTAAGCCCCTAGGGCTTAACCAATTGCCTAAAACGGAAACAGTGTTTCCGTAGAACGCACGGGTTCCAACCTCGTTCCCAGGGCATTTTGCCTTGTTGATAAGTTGATAGCGGCGAAAAGGCCCTGGAACAGGCTGGTCACATGATCGCTTATAATTTAAGATAATTATACCAAAAAAATAATTTATGAACAGTTCTTGCCCTGCAAAAATTTATTTCTGCCCCGCGCGGGAGTTTTATGTAAACAAGAGTACAACAAATATGGCGGTCGATTTATTTTGTGGAGTGGATAAAAATACTAGCTAATGTTTAGCATTGACTTTAGAGAGGCTAGTTTTTGAGAAATATATTAAAAAAAGATACCATTTTTAGTTCAACATGATATAAAGCAAATTTATCTCGATAATTAAATTGATATATATGCGGTGTTTGTCTTTTCCTGCAGAACTACTGGTAGTTAGCTAGCTGGAGCGTATACCGTCTAAATTACGTGAACATTTAACTAATAGTTAGTAGCCACATATATCGATGTTGTTAAAGTCATTACCCTACTTGGGTACAAAACTGAATGTTGTTAGTCAATGTTTGAGGTTTTTTTTATAAATATTGTGATGACAAGCTGGCTGTGTTCTCCTTAAATCTTATGTGGGTAAATTAGCTAAATTATCTGTTACATTTCTAAGAAACATTTTGTTGGCTGAAAATTTTGCAGCTGTCTTTCATCGTGACGTGTGTTGTTTATAATTCCTAAACCTCTTACGCAAATCGGCGGCAGGCAAAAAATGCAGACGGTAAGCCGTGTGCCAGTCTATTCCAAACTTTTTTTTTCAGGTAGAGAATTTTGAAAATGAAATTAAAGTATATATATAACTTGCATATAGTTTAGATTTAGAACACAAACAGTACAAACGTTTTTAACCATAATTTGACTTTCTTCACCTAAGGTCTGCATTTTTTTGCCTGCCGATTTTCTGATTTTTTGGCCATGTACAAGAATCTTTAAAAAATGTAAACATTGGAACTCATGTATATAAGTAGGTAAATATGATGAGCTTATTTGATATATTAACCAGGCCCATGGAATGTACACTAAGTGAGGCACTTAAATGTAACCTGATTGTGCTTTTTTGGCACTGCCTTTTAAATGAAGAAAGCTGTTACAAATTCGTCATATCACAAATTTTATTCCTATTCACCTATATACTTGAGGATAGATATAAAGAATGATTTTGTATTAGCTATACTTTCTAGGTTTCAGAATTTGAGCAATTTAAATGGGGCTGATAAGGCTTTTGTAACAAAACTTCTAAATCTTGACCAAATATGAACAAACAAGTAAGGTTTTTGAACAAATAATTCTTCTAAGGCCAATAAATGTCCTTCTTTTATTTTTGGCCAGTGATTGATTATGCTCCACCAGCATATTTTTACATATCGTGGCCAAGTACAAATGGCATTTTTAGAATTAACACCCTGCACGTATATAATAAACCAGCTTTAACTTAACCCATTATTTATATCGTTTAATGATATCAAATATTATCCCTTTTACAAAATATAATTAAGAACAACATGACAAATGTTTACATTTTAGAACTGGTAGAAATAGAGTTTTTATTCTCGGGTCTTGGTTATGACCATTTTAAAAGATAAAACAAAAACGTTCGGAGAAAATGAATTAATTTTATAAGAGTTTGACTGTAATATTCAACTGTAGTGAACCATTTTCACTGCAGTTGATTTGTGTAGTCATTTCATTATAAAACATTAAATGCTTTGCTACTAAAAGGGGCAGTTCACTTAGAGTATAAATTTGAAAAATGCAAGATTCCATAAATTTTGATGCTGAATTTAAATATTGGTCATTTTGGTTGAAAATGATCAGAAAGTGTCAAGCATGTTAACCCGGATCCGAGAATAATCCATAAATTTAGCACTACAACCTGTCATTCTTAGTTTTGATTTTAAAAATAGGAAAATTTGTTGTGCATATTAAAAAAATTTGTGTGCAACTAGAGTGCCAAGATCTTCTCCTACAATTTCTAACGTGTTCTTAACAAAATCACCTACCTGGAAAATAATAGCCATTTAATATGTCCTTTATAAATGTGGTTGAGTAAAGCTGTCTCAGGATGTCACGTTAGCTAGCTAGGCAGCTACATATAGTAGACAGCCCAGCTAGTTAGCTAGAGCTCATGAATTTTAATGGAAACAAACTTTCAAAACATTTTCTAAATTAAAAGCCTTTCGCCAATATTGAACAATCAAGCTAAGCCAGATTAATAGACTTTACGTCAGTAATATTCTGACAATTTTGCTTTTATCGACAAAATAGTTTCTTTAACGTTGTGTCTTTTTTCGCCCGCCATCTCTAAATCTTGCTTGTAGGCGAGCGCCAAATTTACATCTCATTATCTTTGGAATTTCAAAAATGCCCAGTATATCTGGGCATTTTTGTGTCACATGACCAGCCTGTTCCAGGGTCATTGTTGGCCACTCCGTAATAACGGCTCAGGGGCCACAAGACCCTGGGACGAGGTTGCACGGGTTCAAGTCCGATCGATGAAATTTGTTTTTCTTTTCTTCTCGACTTTTCCTGATCACAGTCATGAAAATATCACAAAAATGAGAAAACCGGGAAAGTTTTGTCCATATTATGCCTAAATCGTGCAAAGAATATGAACACCGGAAACCGGCTTTAAGGTGGTACCCCTAGAAAAAAACTATATCGCAGAGGATTATCTTTTCTGAAGATACTTGATGAGGATATCATAGTATGTGGCGGTACGACAAAATTAAGTCAAAAATATCATTGATTGGTTGCTATGGTTACCCGTTGCTAGGAGAAGTATAGGCAAAATATGACATTTTGCTGCTCGACGCCTAACCAAATAACTGAATAACATGCGTTATTGCAAGGGCCTTTTTGACCGCTTTTGTTCCTCAAGGGTCACGTGTATGGCTTGAGCAAAGCGCATTTTCGCAAGGCTGACTCGTCTTCTAGAGAACTGATGCGGTATTTTTTGGACGACAGAAAAGCTAAAACAGGGCGAAACAGGCAATATCTCGACAAAATAACTGAAAGACAAAACTTCGATTTGAAAATCGGTTTCGGTTAAACACTACGTGGTACTAATGCCTGCATCCACAGAAGAAATTGTACAGCGTGGGTGCTTCGATCTTGAGAATTCTTGTTTCGCGTGGATTCCGAACTTAAACGGCAAAAAACTTGTTTAAAGATTATTTTATGGACATTCTTGACTTGTGGATCGACAAAAGGTGTACGTCAGCACTATTTCGACCTGAAAAGCACCAAATAGCTAAGTCTTAAGTCTAATTGATGACGAGTAAACTCTGACGAGATCACTTCAGAGGGTGCGTCGTTAAGACAGCTTTCTGAGTGCTTGTGGAACACCACATTTAATATTCAGAACTGTCATATATTGCCTTAGGGGGCCCTAAAGTATCATCTAGCTATTGCAAGGAATTAAACATCGACGGAGGGGCAAGAAAACTGTCTAAAAATGCGAAAATGGTTGCTATGGGCGTTGCTATGCACTTATATTTGCGGTTGGTTGGAAAAAGTGGCAGAATGCGCAATAAAAACCTAAATTTGTCATAAGCACTACTTGCCACGGTATTCCAATATGAATTTGCTGTCAGAAAACAGCTAAATGACAATTCTTGAAATTTAGTAATTTTTTCTAGGGGAACCACCTTAAGCAGAAAAGCGCTGCAATTTCGGAGAATGCGCAAAGCAGTGCTCTATGACTAGCACTACTTTCATAACCTAAATAACCGTTCGCTTCGATAATCCGGATTCGCCTGGGAGTGAGTACCCACATCCTGTCCAAAAAACTTTGTACAATAGGGTAAGCCCCTAGGGCTTAACCAATTGCCTAAAACGGAAACAGTGTTTCCGTAGAACGCACGGGTTCCAACCTCGTTCCCAGGGCATTTTGCCTTGTTGATAAGTTGATAGCGGCGAAAAGGCCCTGGAACAGACTGGTCACATGATCGCTTATAATTTAAGATAATTATACCAAAAAAATAATTTATGAACAGTTCTTGCCCTGCAAAAATTTATTTCTGCCCCGCGCGGGAGTTTTATGTAAACAAGAGTACAACAAATATGGCGGTCGATTTATTTTGTGGAGTGGATAAAAATACTAGCTAATGTTTAGCATTGACTTTAGAGAGGCTAGTTTTTGAGAAATATATTAAAAAAAGATACCATTTTTAGTTCAACATGATATAAAGCAAATTTATCTCGATAATTAAATTGATATATATGCGGTGTTTGTCTTTTCCTGCAGAACTACTGGTAGTTAGCTAGCTGGAGCGTATACCGTCTAAATTACGTGAACATTTAACTAATAGTTAGTAGCCACATATATCGATGTTGTTAAAGTCATTACCCTACTTGGGTACAAAACTGAATGTTGTTAGTCAATGTTTGAGGTTTTTTTTATAAATATTGTGATGACAAGCTGGCTGTGTTCTCCTTAAATCTTATGTGGGCAAATTAGCTAAATTATCTGTTACATTTCTAAGAAACATTTTGTTGGCTGAAAATTTTGCAGCTGTCTTTCATCGTGACGTGTGTTGTTTATAATTCCTAAACCTCTTACGCAAATCGGCGGCAGGCAAAAAATGCAGACGGTAAGCCGTGTGCCAGTCTATTCCAAACTTTTTTTTTCAGGTAGAGAATTTTGAAAATGAAATTAAAGTATATATATAACTTGCATATAGTTTAGATTTAGAACACAAACAGTACAAACGTTTTTAACCATAATTTGACTTTCTTCACCTAAGGTCTGCATTTTTTTGCCTGCCGATTTTCTGATTTTTTGGCCATGTACAAGAATCTTTAAAAAATGTAAACATTGGAACTCATGTATATAAGTAGGTAAATATGATGAGCTTATTTGATATATTAACCAGGCCCATGGAATGTACACTAAGTGAGGCACTTAAATGTAACCTGATTGTGCTTTTTTTGGCACTGCCTTTTAAATGAAGAAAGCTGTTACAAATTCGTCATATCACAAATTTTATTCCTATTCACCTATATACTTGAGGATAGATATAAAGAATGATTTTGTATTAGCTATACTTTCTAGGTTTCAGAATTTGAGCAATTTAAATGGGGCTGATAAGGCTTTTGTAACAAAACTTCTAAATCTTGACCAAATATGAACAAACAAGTAAGGTTTTTGAACAAATAATTCTTCTAAGGCCAATAAATGTCCTTCTTTTATTTTTGGCCAGTGATTGATTATGCTCCACCAGCATATTTTTACATATCGTGGCCAAGTACAAATGGCATTTTTAGAATTAACACCCTGCACGTATATAATAAACCAGCTTTAACTTAACCCATTATTTATATCGTTTAATGATATCAAATATTATCCCTTTTACAAAATATAATTAAGAACAACATGACAAATGTTTACATTTTAGAACTGGTAGAAATAGAGTTTTTATTCTCGGGTCTTGGTTATGACCATTTTAAAAGATAAAACAAAAACGTTCGGAGAAAATGAATTAATTTTATAAGAGTTTGACTGTAATATTCAACTGTAGTGAACCATTTTCACTGCAGTTGATTTGTGTAGTCATTTCATTATAAAACATTAAATGCTTTGCTACTAAAAGGGGCAGTTCACTTAGAGTATAAATTTGAAAAATGCAAGATTCCATAAATTTTGATGCTGAATTTAAATATTGGTCATTTTGGTTGAAAATGATCAGAAAGTGTCAAGCATGTTAACCCGGATCCGAGAATAATCCATAAATTTAGCACTACAACCTGTCATTCTTAGTTTTGATTTTAAAAATAGGAAAATTTGTTGTGCATATTAAAAAAATTTGTGTGCAACTAGAGTGCCAAGATCTTCTCCTACAATTTCTAACGTGTTCTTAACAAAATCACCTACCTGGAAAATAATAGCCATTTAATATGTCCTTTATAAATGTGGTTGAGTAAAGCTGTCTCAGGATGTCACGTTAGCTAGCTAGGCAGCTACATATAGTACACAGCCCAGCTAGCTAGCTAGAGCTCATGAATTTTAATGGAAACAAACTTTCAAAACATTTTCTAAATTAAAAGCCTTTCGCCAATATTGAACAATCAAGCTAAGCCAGATTAATAGACTTTACGTCAGTAATATTCTGACAATTTTGCTTTTATCGACAAAATAGTTTCTTTAACGTTGTGTCTTTTTTCGCCCGCCATCTCTAAATCTTGCTTGTAGGCGAGCGCCAAATTTGCATCTCATTATCTTTGGAATTTCAAAAATGCCCAGTATATCTGGGCATTTTTCTGTCACATGACCAGCCTGTTCCAGGGTCATTGTTGGCCACTCCGTAATAACGGCTCAGGGGCCACAAGACCCTGGGGACGAGGTTGCACGGGTTCAAGTCCGATCGATGAAATTTTTTTTTCTTTTCTTCTCGACTTTTCCTGATCACAGTCATGAAAATATCACAAAAATGAGAAAACCGGGAAAATTTTGTCCATATTATGCCTAAATCGTGCAAAGAATATGAACACCGGAAACCGGCTTTAAGGTGGTACCCCTAGAAAAAAACTATATCGCAGAGGATTGTCTTTTCTGAAGATACTTGATGAGGATATCATAGTATGTGGCGGTACGACAAAATTAAGTCAAAAATATCATTGATTGGTTGCTATGGTTACCCGTTGCTAGGAGAAGTATAGGCAAAATATGACATTTTGCTGCTCGACGCCTAACCAAATAACTGAACAACATGCGTTATTGCAAGCGCCTTTTTTTGCCGCTTTTGTTCCTCAAGGGTCACGCTTATGGATTGAGCAAAGCGCATTTTCGCAAGGCTGACTCGTCTTCCAGAGAAGTGATGCGGTATTTTTTCGACGACAGAAAAGCTAAAACATGGCGAAACAGGCAATATCTCGACAAAATAACTGAAAGACAAAACTTCGATTTGAAAATCGGTTTCGTTTAAACACTAGGTGGTACTAATGCCTGCATCCACAGAAGAAATTGTACAGCGTGGGTGCTTCGATCTTGAGAATTCTTGTTTCGCCTGGATTCCGAACTTAAACGGCAAAAAACTTGTTTAAAGATTATTTTATGGACATTCTTGACTTGTGGATTGACAAAAGGTGTACGCCAGCACTATTTCCACCTGAAAAGCACCAAATACCTAACCTTAAGTCTTAAGTCTAATTGATGACGAGTTAACTTCGGAGGGTGCGTCGTTAAGACAGCTTTCTGAATGCTTGTGGAACACCACATTTAATATTCAGAACTGTCATATATTGTTTTAGGGGGCCCTAATGTATGATCTAGCTATTGCAAGGAATTAAACATCGACGGAGGGGCAAGAAAGCTGTCTAAAAATGCGAAAATGGTTGCTATGTGCGTTTCTATGCACTTATATTTGCGGTTGGTTGGAAAATGTGGCAGAATGCGCAATAAAAACCTAAATTTGTCATAAGCACTACTTGCCACGGTATTCTAAGATGAATTTGCTGTCAGAAAACAGCTAAATGACAATTCTTGAAATTTAGAACTTTTTTCCAGGGGAACCACCATAAGCAGAAAAGCGCTGCAATTTGGGAGAATGCGCAAATCAGTGCTCTATGACTAGCATTACTTTCATAACCTAAATAATTGTTCGCTTCGATAATTCGAATTCTCCGGGGAGTGAGTACCCACATCCTGTCCAAAAAACTTTGTACAATAGTGTGAGCCCCTAGGGCTTAACCAATTGCCCAAAACGGAAACAGTGGTTCCGTAGAACGCACGGGTTCAAGTCCGATCGATGAATTTTTTTTTTCTTTCCTTCTCGACTTTTCCTAATCACAGTGGTGAAAATAACCCAAAAATGAGAGAACCGGGAAAATTTTGTCCATATTATGCCTAAATAGTGCAAAAAATATGAACACCGGAAACCGGCTTTAAGGTGGTACCCCTAGAAAAACACTATATCGCAGAGGATTGTCTTTTCTGAAGATACTTGATGAGGATATCATAGTATGTGGCGGTACGACAAAATTAAGTCAAAAATTTCATTGATTGGTTGCTATGGTTACCCGTTGCTAGGAGAAGTATAGGGAAAATAAAACATTTGATGAAATTTGTTTTTCTTTTCTTCTCGACTTTTCCTGATCACAGTCATGAAAATATCACAAAAATGAGAAAACCGGGAAAGTTTTGTCCATATTATGCCTAAATCGTGCAAAGAATATGAACACCGGAAACCGGCTTTAAGGTGGTACCCCTAGAAAAAAACTATATCGCAGAGGACTATCTTTTCTGAAGATACTTGATGAGGATATCATAGTATGTGACGGTACGACAAAATTAAGTCAAAAATTCATTGATTGGTTGCTATGGTTACCCGTTGCTAGGAGAAGTATAGGCAAAATATGACATTTTGCTGCTCGACGCCTAACCAAATAACTGAATAACATGCGTTATTGCAAGGGCCTTTTTGACCGCTTTTGTTCCTCAAGGGTCACGTGTTTGGCTTGAGCAAAGCGCATTTTCGCAAGGCTGACTCGTCTTCTAGAGAACTGATGCGGTATTTTTTGGACGACAGAAAAGCTAAAACAGGGCGAAACAGGCAATATCTCGACAAAATAACTGAAAGACAAAACTTCGATTTGAAAATCGGTTTCGGTTAAACACTACGTGGTACTAATGCCTGCATCCACAGAAGAAATTGTACAGCGTGGGTGCTTCGATCTTGAGAATTCTTGTTTCGCCTGGATTCCGAACTTAAACGGCAAAAAACTTGTTTAAAGATTATTTTATGGACATTCTTGACTTGTGGATTGACAAAAGGTGTACGCCAGCACTATTTCCACCTGAAAAGCACCAAATACCTAAGTCTTAAGTCTAATTGATGACGAGTAAACTCTGACGAGATCACTTCGGAGGGTGCGTCGTTAAGACAGCTTTCTGAATGCTTGTGGAACACCACATTTAATATTCAGAACTGTCATATATTGTTTTAGGGGGCCCTAATGTATGATCTAGCTATTGCAAGGAATTAAACATCGACGGAGGGGCAAGAAAGCTGTCTAAAAATGCGAAAATGGTTGCTATGTGCGTTTCTATGCACTTATATTTGCGGTTGGTTGGAAAATGTGGCAGAATGCGCAATAAAAACCTAAATTTGTCATAAGCACTACTTGCCACGGTATTCTAAGATGAATTTGCTGTCAGAAAACAGCTAAATGACAATTCTTGAAATTTAGAACTTTTTTCCAGGGGAACCACCATAAGCAGAAAAGCGCTGCAATTTGGGAGAATGCGCAAATCAGTGCTCTATGACTAGCATTACTTTCATAACCTAAATAATTGTTCGCTTCGATAATTCGAATTCTCCGGGGAGTGAGTACCCACATCCTGTCCAAAAAACTTTGTACAATAGTGTGAGCCCCTAGGGCTTAACCAATTGCCCAAAACGGAAACAGTGGTTCCGTAGAACGCACGGGTTCAAGTCCGATCGATGAATTTTTTTTTTTCTTTCCTTCTCGACTTTTCCTAATCACAGTGGTGAAAATAACCCAAAAATGAGAGAACCGGGAAAATTTTGTCCATATTATGCCTAAATAGTGCAAAAAATATGAACACCGGAAACCGGCTTTAAGGTGGTACCCCTAGAAAAACACTATATCGCAGAGGATTGTCTTTTCTGAAGATACTTGATGAGGATATCATAGTATGTGGCGGTACGACAAAATTAAGTCAAAAATTTCATTGATTGGTTGCTATGGTTACCCGTTGCTAGGAGAAGTATAGGCAAAATAAAACATTTTGCTGCTCGACGCCTAACCAAATAACTGAATAACATGCGTTATTGCAAGCGCCTTTTTGACCGCTTTTGTTCCTCAAGGGTCACGTGTATGGATTGAGCAAAGCGCATTTTCGCAAGGCTGACTCGTCTCCCAGAGAAATGATGCGGTATTTTTTGGACGACAGAAAAGCTAAAACAGGGCGAAACAGGCAATATCTCGACAAAATAACTGAAAGACAAAACTTCGATTTGAAAATCAGTTTCCTTTAAACACTAGGTGGTACTAATGCTTGCATCCACAGAAGAAATTGTACAACGTGGGTGCTTCGATCTTGAGAATTCTTGTTTCGCGTGGATTCCGAACTTAAACGGCAAAAAACTTGTTTAAAGATTATTTTAAGGACATTCTTGACTTGTGGATTGGCAAAAGGTGTACGCCAACACTATTTCGACCTGAAAAGCACCAAATACCTTAAGTCTTAAGTCTAATTGATGACGAGTAAACTCTGACGAGATCACTTCGGAGGGTGCGTCGTTAAGACAGCTTTCTGAATGCTTGTGGAACACCACCTTTAATATTCAGAACTGTCATATATTGTCTTAGGGGGCCCTAAAGTATCATCTAGCTATTGCAAGGAATTAAACATCGACGGAGGGGCAAGAAAGCTGTCTAAAAATGCGAAAATGGTTGCTATGGGCGTTGCTATGCACTTATATTTGCGGTTGGTTGGAAAAAGTGCCAGAATGCGCAATAAAAACCTAAATTTGTCATAAGCACTACTTGCCACGGTATTCCAAGAGGAATTTGCTGTCAGAAAACAGCTAAATGACAATTCTTGAAATTTAGAAATTTTTTCTGGGGGAACCACCTTAAGCAGAAAAGCGCTGCAATTTGGGAGAATGCGCAAATCAGTGTTCTATGACCAGCACTACTTTCATAACCTAAATAACTGTTCGCTTCGATAATCCGGATTCGTCTGGGAGTGAGTACCCACATCCTGTCCAAAAAAATTTGTACAATAGTGTAAGCCCCTAGGGATTAACCAATTGCCCAAAACGGAAACAGTGGTTCCGTAGAACGCACGGGTTCAAGTCCGATCGATGAATTTTTTTTTTCTTTTCTTCTCGACTTTTCCTCATCACAGTCATGAAAATAACCCAAAAATGAGAAAACCGGGAAAATTTTGTCCATATTATGCCTAAATAGTGCAAAAAAAATGAACACCGGAAACCGGCTTTAAGGTGGTACCCCTAGAAAAAAACTATATCGCAGAGGATTGTCTTTTCTGAAGATACTTGATGAGGATATCATAGTATGTGGCGGTACGACAAAATTAAGTCAAAAATTTCATTGATTGGTTGCTATGGTTACCCGTTGCTAGGAGAGGTACAGGCAAAATATCACATTTTTCTGCTCGACGCCTAACCAAATAACTGAATAACATGCGTTATTGCAAGCGGCTTTTTGACCGCTTTTGTTCCTCAAGGGTCACGTGTATGGATTGAGCAAAGCGCATTTTCGCAAGGCTGACTCGTCTCCCAGAGAAATGATGCGGTATTTTTTGGACGACAGAAAAGCTAAAACAGGGCGAAACAGGCAATATCTCGACAAAATAACTGAAAGACAAAACTTCGATTTGAAAATCGGTTTCGTTTAAACACTAGGTGGTACTAATGCCTGCATCCACAGAAGAAATTGTACAGCGTGGGTGCTTCGATCTTGAGAATTCTTGTTTCGCGTGGATTCCGAACTTAAACGGCAAAAAACCTGTTTAAAGATTATTTTACGGACATTCTTGAATTGTGGATTGACAAAAGGTGTACGCCAACACTATTTCGACCTGAAAAGCACCAAATACCTTAAGTCTTAAGTCTAATTGATGACGAGTAAACTCTGACGAGATCACTTCGGAGGGTGCGTCGTTAAGACAGCTTTCTGAGTGCTTGTGGAACACCACATTTAATATTCAGAACTGTCATATATTGTCTTAGAAAGCCCTAAAGTATCATCTAGCTACTGCAAGGAATTAAACATCGACGGAAGGGCAAGAAAGCTGTCTAAAAATGCGAAAATGGTTCCTATGGGCGTTGCTATGCACTTATATTTGCGGTTGGTGGGGAAAAGTGGCAGAATGCGCAATAAAAACCTAAATTTGTCATAAGCACTACTTGCCACGGTATTCCAATATGAATTTGCTGTCAGAAAACAGCTAAATGACAATTCTTGAAATTTAGAAATTTTTCTAGGGGAACCACCTTAAGCAGAAAAGCGCTGCAATTTCGGAGAATGCGCAAAGCAGTGCTCTATGACTAGCACTACTTTCATAACCTAAATAACTGTTCGCTTCGATAATCCGGATTCGCATGGTGGTGAGTACCCACATCCTATCTAAAAAACTTTGTACAATAGTGTAAGCCCCTAGGGCTTAACCAATTGCCTTAAACGGAAACAGTGGTTCCGAAGAATGCACGGGTTCAAGTCCGATCGATGAAAAAATTTTATCTTCTTTTTCGACTTTTCCTGATCACAGTCATGAAAATAACCCAAAATTGAGAAAAGCGGGAAAATTTTGTCCATATTATGCCTAAATAGTGCAAAAAATATGAACACCGGAAACTGGCTTTATGGTGGTACCCCTAGAAAAAAACTATATCGCAGAGGATTGTCTTTTCTGAAGATACTTGATGAGGATATCATAGTATGTGGCGGTACGACAAAATTAAGTCAAAAATATCATTGATTGGTTGCTATGGTTACCCGTTGCTAGGAGAAGTACAGGCAAAATATGACATTTTTCTGCTCGACGCCTAACCAAATAACTGAATAACATGCGTTATTGCAAGCGCCTTTTTGACCGCTTTTGTTCCTCAAGGGTCACGTGTATGGATTGAGCAAAGCGCATTTTCGCAAGGCTGACTCGTCTTCCAGAGAATGATGCGGTATTTTTTCGGACGACAGAAAAGCTAAAACAGGGCGAAACAGGCAATATCTCGACAAAATAACTGAAAGACAAAACTTCGATTTGAAAATCGGTTTCGTTTAAACACTAGGTGGTACTAATGCCTGCATCCACAGAAGAAATTGTACAGCGTGGGTGCTTCGATCTTGAGAATTCTTGTTTCGCCTGGATTCCGAACTTAAACGGCAAAAAACTTGTTTAAAGATTATTTTATGGACATTCTTGACTTGTGGATCGACAAAAAGGTGTACGTCCAGCACTATTTCCACCTGAAAAGCACCAAATACCTTAAGTCTTAAGTCTAATTGATGACGAGTAAACTCTGACGAGTTCACTTCGGAGGGTGCGTCGTTAAGACAGCTTTCTGAATGCTTGTGGAACACCACATTTAATATTCAGAACTGTCATATATTGTCTTAGGAGGCCCTAAAGTATCATCTAGCTATTGCAAGGAATTAAACATCGACGGAGGGCAAGAAAGCTGTCTAAAAATGCGAAAATGGTTGCTATGGGCGTTGCTATGCACTTATATTTGCGGTTGGTTGGAAAAAGTGGCAGAATGCGCAATAAAAACCTAAATTTGTCATAAGCACTACTTGCCACGGTATTCTAAAATGAATTTGCTGTCAGAAAACACCTAAATGACAATTCTTGAAATTTCGAATTTTTTTCTAGGGGAACCACCTTAAGCAGAAAAGCGCTGCAATTTGGGAGAATGCGCAAATCAGTGTTCTATGACTAGCACTACTTTCACATCCTAAATAACTGTTCGCTTCGATAATCCGGATTCACCTGGGAGTGAGTACCCACATCCTGTCCAAAAAACTTTGTACAATAGTGTAAGCCCCTAGGGCTTAAACCAATTGCCTAAATGGAAACAGTGTTTCCGTAGAACGCACGGGTTCAAGTCCGATCGATGAAATTTTATTTTTTTTTTCCTTCTCGACTTTTCCTAATCACAGTCATGAAAATAACCCAAAAATGAGAAAACCGGGAATATTTTGTCCATATTATGCCTAAATAATTGCAAAAAACATGAACACCGGAAACTCGGCTAGGTGGTACCCCTAGAAAAAACTATATCGCAGAGGATTGTCTTTTCTGAAGATACTTGATTGGAGGATATCATAGTATGTGACGGTACGACAGAATTAAGTCAAAAATTTCATTGATTGGTTTGCTATGGTTACCCGTTGCTAGGAGAAGTACAGGCAAAATATCACATTTTTCTGCTCGACGGCCTAACCAAATAACTGAATAACATGCGTTATTCCAAGCGGCTTTTTGACCGCTTTTGTTCCTCAAGGGTCAAGTGTATGGATTGAGCAAAGCGCATTTTCGCAAGGCTGACTCGTCTTCCAGAGAACTGATGCGGTATTTTTTGGACGACAGAAAAGCTAAAACAGGGCGAAACAGGCAATATCTCGACAAAATAACTGAAAGACAAAACTTCGATTTGAAAATCGGTTTCGTTTAAACACTAGGTGGTACTAATGCCTGCATCCACAGAAGAAATTGTACAGCGTGGGTGCTTCGATCTTGAGAATTCTTGTTTCGCGTGGATTCCGAACTTAAACGGCAAAAAACTTGTTTAAAGATTATTTTATGGACATTCTTGACTTGTGGATCGACAAAAGGTGTACGCCAGCACTATTTCGACCTGAAAAGCACCAAATACTAAGTCTTAAGTCTAATTGATGACGAGTAAACTCTGACGAGTCACTTCGGAGGTGCGTCGTTAAGACAGCTTTCTGAATGCTTGTGGAACACCACATTTAATATTCAGAACTGTCATATATTGTCTTAGGAGCCCTAAAGTATCATCTAGCTATTGCAAGGAATTAAACATCGACGGAGGGGCAAGAAAGCTGTCTAAAAATGCGAAAATGGTTGCTATGGGCGTTGCTATGCACTTATATTTGCGGTTGGTTGGAAAAAGTGGCAGAATGCGCAATAAAAACCTAAATTTGTCATAAGCACTACTTGCCACGGTATTCCAATAATTTGCTGTCAGAAAACAGCTAAATGACAATTCTTGAAATTTAGAAATTTTTTCTAGGGGAACCACCTTAAGCAGAAAAGCGCTGCAATTTGGAGAATGCGCAAACAGTGCTCTATGACTAGCACTACTTTCATAACCTAAATAACTGTTCGCTTCGATAATCCGGATTCGCCTGGGAGTGAGTACCCACATCCTGTCCAAAAAACTTTGTACAATAGTGTAAGCCCCTAGGGCTTAACCAATTGCCCAAAACGGAAACAGTGTTTCCGTAGAACGCACGGGTTCCAACCTCGTTCCCAGGGCATTTTGCCTTGTTGATAAGTTGATAGCGGCGAAAAGGCCCTGGAACAGGCTGGTCACATGATCGCTTATAATTTAAGATAATTATACCAAAAAAAAATTTATGAACAGTTCTTGCCCTGCAAAAATTTATTTCTGCCCCGCGCGGGAGTTTTATGTAAACAAGAGTACAACAAATATGGCGGTCGATTTATTTTGTGGAGTGGATAAAAATACTAGCTAATGTTTAGCATTGACTTTAGAGAGGCTAGTTTTTGAGAAATATATTAAAAAAAGATACCATTTTTAGTTCAACATGATATAAAGCAAATTTATCTCGATAATTAAATTGATATATATGCGGTGTTTGTCTTTTCCTGCAGAACTACTGGTAGTTAGCTAGCTGGAGCGTATACCGTCTAAATTACGTGAACATTTAACTAATAGTTAGTAGCCACATATATCGATGTTGTTAAAGTCATTACCCTACTTGGGTACAAAACTGAATGTTGTTAGTCAATGTTTGAGGTTTTTTTTATAAATATTGTGATGACAAGCTGGCTGTGTTCTCCTTAAATCTTATGTGGGCAAATTAGCTAAATTATCTGTTACATTTCTAAGAAACATTTTGTTGGCTGAAAATTTTGCAGCTGTCTTTCATCGTGACGTGTGTTTGTTTATAATTCCTAAACCTCTTACGCAAATCGGCGGCAGGCAAAAGTCTCTGGCACACGGCTTACGTCTGCATTTTTTGCCTGCCGCCGATTTGCGTAACGAGGTATTAGGGATTAATTAAAACAAACACCTCACGATGAAAAGACAGCTGCCAAAATCTTCAGCCAACAAAATTTTCTTTAGAAATGTAACAGATAATTTAGCTCAATTTGCCCACATTAAGAATTTAAGGAGAGAACACAGCCTAATGCGTTGTCATCACAATATTTATAAAAAAAAACCTCAACATTGACTTAACAACATCAGTTTTGTACCAAGTAGGTAATGACTTTAACAACATCCGATATATTGTGGCTACTAACTATTAGTTAAATGTTCCGTAATTTAGGACGGTATACGCCTCCCAGCTAAGCTTACACTACCAGTTAGTTCTGCAGGAAAAAGACAAACACCGCAATATATATCAATTTATAATCTAGAGATAATTTGCTTTATATCATAGTTGAAACTAAAAATGGTATCTTTTTTTAATATATTTTCTCAAAACTAGCCTCTCTAAAGTCAATTGCTAAAACTTAGCTTAGTAATTTATTCCACTCCACAAAAATAAATCGACCGCATATATTTGTTTACTCTTGTTTTACATAAAACTCCGCGGCGGGGCAGATATAATTTTATGCACGGGGCCAAAGCAACCCATGATTCAAATAATGATTTTATTTGGACTTGTATAATTATCTTAAAATTATAAGCAGATCATGTGACCAGCCTGTTCCAGGCGTCTTTTCGCCGACTTCAACAACTTATCACACAAGGCAAAAATGCTGGAACGAAGGTTGGAAACCCGTGCGTTCTTACGAGCAAACCACATGTTTCCGTTCTATTAAGGCCAGTTAGGCTTAAGCCCTAGGGCGGCTATCCAACACTATTGTCAAAGTTTTTTGACAGGATGCTGCCACAGGGTACATCTAACCCACAGGCGAACTCCGGCATTATATCGAAGGCGAACAGTTATTGCTAGAGTTATGAAAGTCAGTTAGCTAGCTCATAAGCAGCTGTTCGGAGTTTCCGAAAATTGGCAGCGCTTTTCTGCACTTAGAGGTGGTCTCCCCTCAAAAAAAAAGTTTCTAAATTATCAAGAAGTTGTGTCAGTTAGCTGTTCTGTCTAGACAGCAAGTTCATAGTTGAAATACCGTGGGCTGAAGTAGTGCTTATGACAAATAGTTTAGGTTTTTATTGGCCCCTCTGCGCACTTTTCCATGACCACTATTAATTCCAATCCCAAATGGCCCACCGCCCTAATATGGCCAACTTGCGCAATTTGAACGTCTCTGAGGAACCATTTTGCTTTTTGCATCTTGCCTTCCGATCGATGTGTTACATTCACTTGCACGTAGTTAGTATGATACTTTGAGGTCTTTGTATAGGAACCAAGTAGTCATCGACAGTCTCTCGAATATTTAAATGTGGGTTTCACACAAGCACTAGAAAGCTTGTTCTTACGAACGCACCCCTCCGAGTGATCTCGTTCAGAGCTTATATCGTCATTCAAATTCAGAGCTTAAGACTTAGATATTTGGTGCTTTTAAGGTCGAAAAATAGTGCTGGACGTACACCTTTTGTCGATCCACAAGTACAAATGAATGTCCATAAAATAATCTTTAAAACAAAAGTATTTTACTCGCCCGTTTAAGTTCGGAATCCACGCGAACAAGACATTCTCAGATCGAAAGCACCCACAGCTGTACAATTTTTCTTGTGGATTGCAGGCTTGTACCACCTAAGTGTTTAAACCGAAACGATTTTTCAAATCGAGTTTTGTCTTCAGTTATTTTTGTCGAGATATTGCCTGTTCTCGCCCCTGTTTTAAGCTTTTCTGATCGTCCAAAAACAATACCGCATCAGTTCTCTGGAAGACGAGTCAGTCCTTGACGAAACAATGGCTTTGCTTCAATCCATTAACACTTGACCTTGAGGACAAAAAGCGGTCAAAAAGCCGCTTTGGAGAATAACGCATGTTATTCAGTATATTTTGGTTAGGCGTCGAAGCAGAGAAAATGTCGGTATCTTTGCCTGTACTTCTCCTGCAACGGGGGTACACCATAGCAAACCAATCAATTTGAAATTTTTGACTAATTCTGTCCTACGCGTCACAATACTATGAATATTCCTCATCAAAGTATCTTCAGAAAGGACAATTCCTTCTGCGTAATTAGTTTTTTTCTAGGGGTACCCCTAGCGGTTTCCCGTTGTTCATTGTTTTTTGCAATTATTTAGGCATAATATGGACAAATATTCCCGGTTTCTCATATTTTGCGGTTATTTTTCATGACTTGTATAGGAAAAGTCGAGAAGGAAAAAAAAATTAAAAATTTCATCGATCGGACTTGAAACCCGGTGCGTTCACGGAAACACTGTTTCCATTTTTAGGCAATTGGTTTAAGCCCTAGGGGCTTACACTATTGTACAAGTTTTTATGGACAGGATGTGGGTACTCACTCCACAGGTGAATTCCGGAGTTATCGATAGCGACAGTTTTTAGGATGTTGAAAGTAGTGTAGTCAAGAACACTGATTTGGCGCATTCTCCCAAATTGCAGCGCTTTTCTGCCTTAAGGATGCGTTCCCTAGAAAAAAATTCGAATTTCAAAGAATTGTCAATTTAGGTGTTGTTCTTGACAGCAAATTCATCTTAGAAATACCGTGCACAGTAGTGCTTATGACAAAATTTAGGTTTTTTATTGCGCATTCTTACCCACTTTTTCCAACCCAACCGCAAATATAAGTGTCATAGCCAACGCCCCATGCACCATTTTCGCATTTTTTTAGACAGCTTTCTTGCCCCTCCGGTCGATTTTAATTCCTTGCAATAGTAGATGATGTACTTTAGGGCCTCCTAGACAATATATGACAACAGTTTGAATATTAAATGTGGTGGTCACAAGCATTCAGAAAGCTGTCTTAACGACGCCACCCTCCGAAGTAATCGTCAGAGTTTACTTCGTCATCAATTAGGAACTTAAGACTTAAGGTATTGGTGCTTTCAGGTGAAATAGTGGCTGAGAGTACATTTTTGTTCAGTCCACAAGTCAAGGAATGTCCATAAAAGTAATCTTTAAACAAAGTTTTTTTGCCGGTTAAGTTCGGAATCCAGGTGAAACAAGATTCTCAAGATCGAACACACCACGCTGCTACAATTTCTTCTTGTGAGATGCAAGCATTAGTACCACCTAAGTGTTTAACGAAACCGATTTTCAAATCGAAGTTTTCTTTCCAGTTATTTTGTCGACGATATTGCCTGTCTTCGCCCTGTTTTTAGCTTTTCTGTCGTCCGAAAATACCGCATTCATTACTCGTGAAGACGAGTCAGCCTTGACGGAAAATGCCTGTTAGCTCAATCATACACGTGACCCTTTTGAGGACACAAAAGCGGTCAAAAAGGCGCTTGGCAATTTAACGATATTTATTCAGTTATTTGGTTAGGCGTCGAGCAGAAATGTCATTTTTGCCGTTACTCTTTTCCTAGCAACGAGGTAACCATAGCAACCAATCAATTGATATTGTTGACTTAATTTTGTCGTACCGCACATACTATGATATCCTCATCAAGTATCTTCAGAAAAGACAATCCTCTGCGATATAGTTTTTTTCTCTGGGGTACCACATAAAAGCCAGTTCCGGTGTTCATTCATTTTTGCACTATTTAGGCTAATCTGGGACAAATTTTCCCGCATTTCTCAAATTTTGGGTTATTTTCATGACTGTGATCAGGAAAGTCAAAAAGGAAGATAAAATTTTTTCATCATCGGACTTGAACCCGTGCATTCTTCGGAACACTGTTTCCGTTTAGGCATTGGTTAAGCCTAGGGGCTTAACTTTGTACAAAAGTTTTTTTGATAGGATGTGGGTACTCACCACCATGCGAATCCAGTTATCGAAGCGAACATTATTAGGGTTATAAAGTTAGTGCTAGTCATAGAGCCACTGCTTTGCGCATTCTCCGAAATTTGCAGCGCTTTTCTTGCTTAAAGGTGGTTCCCCTAGAAAGAATTTTATATTCAGAAATTGTCATTTAGCTGTTTTCTGGACAGCAAATTCGATATTGGAATAACGTGCAAGTCAGTGCTTATGACAAATTTAGGTTTTATTCGCCATTATCTGCCACTTTCCCCACCAACCGCAAAATATAAGTGCATAGCAACGCCCATAGGAACCATTTTCGCATTTTTAGACAGCTTTCTTGCCCTTCCGTCGATTGTTTAATTCCTTGCAGTAGCTAGATGATACTTTAGGGCTTTCTAAGGACAATATATTTGACAGTTCTGGAATATTAATGTTGGTGTTCCACAGCCTCAGAAAGCTGTCTTAACGACGCACCCTCCGAAGTGATTCGTCAGAGTTTACTCTCGATCAATTAGACTTAAGACTTAAGGTATTTGCGTGCTTCTTCAGGTCGAAAATAGTGTTGGCGTACACCTTTTGTCAATCCACATTCAAGAATGTCCCGAAAATAATCTTTAAACAGTTTTTTTGACCGTTTAAGTTCGGGATATCCACGCGAAAACAAGATTCTCAAGGATCGAAGCACCCACGCTGTAACAATTTCTTTTCTGTGGTGCAGGCAATTAGTACCACCTTAGTGTTTAATACGAAACCGAATTTTTCAAATCGAAGTTTTGTCTTTCAGTTATTTTGTTCGAGTATATGCCTGTTTTCGCCCGTTTTAGCTTTCTCTGTCGTCCAAAAAATACCGCATCATTCTCTGGGAGACGAGTCAGCCTTGCGAAAATGCCGCTTTGCTCAATCCATACAACGTGGACCCTTGAGGAACAAAAGCGGTCAAAAAGCCGCTTGCAATAACGCTTGTTATTCAGTTATTTGGTTAGGCGTCGAGCAGAAAATGGATATTTTGCCTGTACCTCTCCTTAGCAACGGGTAAACCATAAGCAACCAATCATGAAATTTTTGACTTATTCTGTCGTCTACCGTCACTACTATAATATCCTCATCAAGTATCTTCAGAACAAGACAATTTCCTTTCGATTATAGTTTTTTCTAGGGGTACACCTTAAAAGCGGTTTCCGGTGTCATCTTTTTTTTTGCACTATTTTAGCTAAATATGGAAACAAAATTTTTCCCGGTTTTTCTCATTTTTGGGTTATTTTCATGACTGTGATGATGGAAAAGTCGAGGGGGAAGAAAGAAAAAAAAACTTCATCGATCGGGACTTTGAACCGTGCTTCTACGGGAAACACTGTATTCTGTTTTGTGGCCAATTGGTTTATCCCTAGGGGCTTACACTATTGTACAATTTTTTTGGACAGGATTGGGTACTCACTCCCAGACGAATCCGGATTAGTCGAAGCGAACAGTTATTTAGGTTATGAAAGTAGTTTGCTGGCTCATTAGAACACTGATTTGCGCATTCTCCCAAATTGACAAGCGCTTTTCTGCTTAAGCGTGGTTCCCAGAAAAATTCTTAAATTTCAAGAATTGTCATTTAGGGCTGTTTTTCTGACAGCAAATTCCTCTGGATACACGTGGCAAGTAGTGCTTTATGACAAAATTTAGGTTTATATTGCGTTCTAGCACTTTTTCCAACACCGACAAATATAAGTGCATTAGCAACGCCCCATAGCAACCATTTTCGCATTTTTAGACAGCTTTCTTAACCCTCCGTCGATGTTTATTCCTGTGCAATAGATCTAGATGATCTCTAGGGGCCCCCTAAGACAATTATATGACCAGGTTTCTGAATATTAAAGGTTGGTTGTTCCACAAGCATCAGAAAGCTGTCTATAACGACGCACCCTCGAAGTGATCTTGTCAGAGTTTACTTCGTCATCCAATTAGACTTAAGACTTAAGGTATTGGTGCTTTTCAGGTCGAAAAAGTGTTGGCCCGTACCACCTTTTGTCAATCCACAATTCAAGAATGTCCGTAAAACTAATCTTTAAACAGGTTTTTTGCCGTTTAACTGGAATCCCGCGAAACAGAATTCTCACAGATCGAAGCACCACGCTGTACAATTTCCGTGGATGGCAAGGCATTAGTACCACCTAGTGTTTAAACGAAACCGATTTTCAAATCGGAAAGTTTTGTCTTTCAGTTATTGTGTCGAGATTATTGCCTGTTTAACGCCCTGTTTTAGCTTTTCTGTCGTTCCAAAAAATACCGCATCATTTCTCTGGAAGACGAGTAGCCTTGCGAAAAAGCGCTTTGCTCAATCCATACACGTGACCTTGAGGAACAAAGCGGTCAAAAAGCCGCTTGCAAATTAACGCATTGTTATTCAGTATTTTGGTTAGGGCGGTCGAGCAGAAAAATCATGATATTTATGCCTGTACCTTGCTCTCTAGGCAACGGGTAACATAGCAACCAATCAATTGAAATTTTTGACTTAATTCTGTCGTCGACCGTCACGATACTTATAATTCCTCATCAAGTATCTTCAGAAAGACAATCCTCTTGCCGATATAGTTTTTTTCTGACAGGTACCACCTTAAAGCCGGTTTCCGGTGTCATTTTTTTTGCACTATTTAGGCATAATAGGACAAAATTTTCCGGTTTTTTCTCATTTTTTGGGTTATTTCATGACTGTCGATGAGGAAAAGTCGAGAGAAGAAAAGAAAAAAAAAATTCATCGATCGGACTTGAACCCGTGCGTTCTACGGAACCACTGTTTCGTTTTGGGCAATTGTTATCCCTAGGGGCTTACAACTATTGTTACAAATTTTTTTGGACTAGGATGTAGGGTACTCACCCCAGACGAATCCGGATTATCGAAGCGAAACAGTTATTTAGGTTATGAAAGGTAGTGCTGGTCATAGAACACTGATTTTGCGCATTTCCCAATGCAGCGCTTTTCTGCTATAAGGTGGTTCCCCCAGAAAATTTCTATTTCAAGAATTGTCTATTTAGCCTGTTTTCTGACAGCAAATTCCTCTTGGAATACCGTGGAAGTAGGCTTATGACAAAAATTTAGGTTTTTATTGCGCATTCTGGCACTTTTTCCAACCAACGCAAAATATAAGTGCATAGCAACGCCCATAGCAACCATTTTTCGCATTTTTAGACAGCTTTCTTGCCCCTCCGTCGATGCTTTAATTCCTTGCATATAGCTAGATGATACTTTAGGCCCCCTAAGACCAATATATGACAGTTTTGAAATTAAAGGTGGGGTTCCACAAGGCATTCAGAAAGCTGTCTTAAACGACGCACCCTCCGAATGATCTGTCAGAGTTTACTCGTCATCAATTAGACTGATAGACTTAGGTATTTGGTGCTTTCAGGTCGAATAGTGCTGGCGTTATACCTTTTGCCAAATCCACAAGCTCAAGAATGTACTTAAATCAATCTTTAAACAAGTTTTTTGCCGTTAAGTTCGAAAATCCCGCGAAACAAGAATTCTCAGATCGAAGCACCCACGCTTGTCACAACTTCTTCTGTGATGAGCATTAGTCCACCTGTGTGTTATAAGGAACTGATTTCAAATCGAGTTTGTCTTTCAGTTATTTTGTCGAGATTATTGCTGTTCGCCCTGTTTTTAGCTTTTCTGTCGTCCAAAAATACCGCATCATATTCTCTGGCGAGACGAGTCAGCCTGCGAAAATGCCGCTTTGCTCAAATCCATACAGGCTGACCCTTGAGGAACAAAAGCGGTCAAAAAGGCGGCTTGCATAACGCATTGTTATTCATCTATTTTTGGTTAGGCGTCGAGCAGCAAATGGTTTTATTTTTCCCTATACTTCTCTCCTAGCAACGGGTAACATTAGAACCAATCATTGAAATTTTTGACTTAATATTTGTGTACCGCCACATACTCATGATATCACTCTCAAGTATCTTCAGAAAGAATCCTCTGCGATATAGTGTTTTTTCAGGGTCCACCTTAAAGCCGGTTCTCGAGAGTGTTTCATATTTTGTTGCACTATTTAGGCATAATGCGACAAAAATTTTTCCCGGTTCTCTCATTTTTGGGTATATTTTTTCACCACATTGATTAGCGAAAAGTCGAGAAGGAAAGAAAAAAAAAAAAATCATCGATCGACTTGACCGTGCGTTCTACGGAACACTGTTTCGTTTTGGGCAATTGGTTAAGCCTAGGGCTCACACTATTGTACAAAAGTTTTTTTGGGACAGGATGTGGGTACTCCACTCCCCGGAGAATCTCGAATTATCGAGCGAACAATTATTTAGGTTTATGGAAAGTATGCTAGTCAGTAAGAGCACTGATTTGCGCATTCTCCAAATTGCAGCGCTTTTCTGCTTATGGTGGTTCCCCTGCGAAAAAAGATTCTAAATTTTCAGAATTGTCATTTTAGCTGTTTTCTGACAGCAAAATTCATCATTAGAATACCGTGGCAAGTAGTGCTTATGACAAATTTAGGTTTTTATTGGCGCATTTCGCCCATTTTCCAACCAACCCTCAAATTATACTGCATAGAAACGCACATAAGCAAACCATTTTCGCATTTTTAGACAGCTTTCTTTGCCCTCCGTCGATGTTTAATTCCTTCCAATGCTTAGATCATACATTAGGGCCCCCTAAAACAATATATGACAGTTTCTGAATATTTAAAGTGTGGTGTTCCACAAGCATTCAGAAAGCGATGTCTTAACGACGCACCTCCGAAGTTTACTCGTCATCAATTAGACTTAAGACTTAGAGTTTCTGGTGCTTTTTCAGGTGGAATAGTGTGGCGTAAACCTTTTGTCATCCACAAGTCAAAGAATGTCATAAAATAATCTTTAAACAATGTTTTTTGCCGTTTAAGTTCGGAATCCAGGCGAAACAAAATTCTCAAGATCGAAGCACCCACGCTGTACAAATTTCTTCTGTGATTGCAGGCATTAGTTACCACGTAGTGTTTAACCGGAACCGATTTTCAAATCGAAGTTTTGTCTTTCAGTTATTTGTCAGAGATATTGCCTGTTTCGCCCTGTTTTAGCTTTTCTGCGTCAAAAATTACCGCGATCAGTTCTCTAAAGAGAGTCCAGCCTTTGCGAAAATGCGCTTTGCTCAAGCCAAAACACGTGCCCATTGAGGAAAAAGCGGTCAAAAAGGCCTATGCAATACGCATGTTCATTCCAGTTAATTTGGTTAGGCGTCGAGCAGCAAAATGTCATTATTTTGCCTATACTTCTCCTAGCAACGGTAACCATAGCAATCCCAATCAATGACTATTTGTGACTTAATTCTGTCGTACCGCCACAACTATGATATCCTCATCAAGTATCTTCAGAAAGATAGTCTCTGCGCTATAGTTTTCTTCTAGGGGTACAACCTTAAAGCCGCGTTTCCGGTGTTCATATTCTTTGCACGATTACGCATAATATGGACAAAACTTTCCCGGTGTTTCATTTTTCATGTGATATTTTCATGCTGTGATCAGGAAAAGTCGAGAAGAAAGAAAAACCAATTTCATCAAATGTTTTTATTTTCCCTATTACTTCTCCTAGCAACGGTAACCATAGCAACCAATCAATGAAATTTTTTGACTTAATTTTGTTCGATCCGCCCCATTATATATATTCTCATCAAGTATCTCGAAAAGACAAATCCTCTGCCGACTATAGTGTTTTTCTAGGGGTACCACCTTAAAGCGGTTTCCGGTGTTCATTTTTTTGCACTATTTAGGATTAAGAGACAAAAATTTTCCCGGTTCTCTCATTTTTGGGTTATTTTTCACCACTGTGATTAGGAAAGTCGAGAAGGAAAGAAAAAAAAAATTCATCGATCGGACTTGAACCGTTGCGTATCCTACGGGAACCACTGTTTTCCGTTTTGTGGCAATTGAAGTGTTAAGCCCTTAGGGGCTCACACTATTGTTACAAAGTTTTTGGACAGGATGTGGGTTACTCACTCCCCGGGAATTCGAATTATCTGAAGCGAACATTATTTAGGTTATGAAAGTAATGCTAGTCTCAGAGCACTGATTTGCGCATTTCTCCCAAAATTGCAGCGCTTTTCTGCTTATGGTGGTTCCCCTGGAAAAGTTCTAAATTTCAATGAATTGTCATTTAGCTGTTTTCTGACAGCAACATTCATCTTAAATACCGTGGCAAGTTAGTCGCGCTTATGACAATTTAGGTTTTATATTGCGCATTCTGCCACGATTTTCCAAACCAACCGCAAATATAAACTGCATAGAACGCACATAGCAAACCATTTTCGCATTTAGGACAGGCTGTTCTTGCCCCTCCGTCGATGTTTAATTCCTTTGCATAGTAGATTCAGTTACATTTAGGGCCCCTAAAACAATATATGAAGTGCTTGAATATTAAATGTGGTTGTTCCACAGGCTATCAGAAGCTGTCTTTAACAGACGCACCCTCCGAAGTTTACTCGTCATCATTGACTTAAGACTTAAGGTATTTTGGTGCTTTCAGGTGGAAATAGTGCTGGCGTACACCTTTTGCTCAATCCAACAAGTCAAGAATGTCCATAAAATAACATCTTTTAAACAAGTTTTTTGCCGTTTAGTTCGGAATTCCAGGCGAAAAAGAATCTCAGATCGAAGCACCCACGCTGTACAATTTCTTCTGTGGCGATGCAGGCATTAGTACCACGTAGTTGTTTTAAACCGAAAACCGATTTTCAAATCGAAGTTTTTGTCTTTCAGTTTTGTCGAGATATTGCCTGATTTCGCCCTGTTTTAGCTTTTTCTGTCGTCCAAAAATATACCACGCATCAGTTCTCTTAGAAAGACGAGACACCTTGCGAAAATGCGCTTTGCTACAAGCCATCAACGGGTGACTCCTTGAGGAACAAAAGGCGGCTCAAAAAGGCCCTTGCAATAAACGCATGTTATTCAGTTATTTGGTTAGCGTTCGAGCAGCAAAATGTGCATAATTTTTGCCTTATACTTCTCCTAGCAACGGGTAACCATAGCAACCAATCAATGATATTATTTGACTTAATTTTGTCGTACGCCAATACATATGATATCCTCATCAAGTATCTTCAGAAAGATAATCCTCTGCGATATAGTTTTTTTCTAGAGGTTACCACCTTAAAGGCCGTTTCCGGTGTTTCATATTCTTTGACGATTTTAGGCATATATGGACAAACTATATCCCGGTGTTTTCTCATTTTTTGATAATTTTCATGGAACTGTGATCAGGAAAAGTCGAGAGAAAAGAAACAACAATTTTTCAATCGATCGGATCTTGAACCCGTGGCAACCTCGTCCCAGGGTCTGTGCCCCTGAGCCGTTATACGGAAGTGGCCAACAATGACCCTGGAACAGGGTGGTCATGTGACCACAAAAAATGCCAGATATTACTGGGCATTTTTGGAAATTTCCAAAGATTAATGGAGATGTAAATTTTGGCCGCTCCCTAAAGCAAGATTTAGAGATGGCTGGGCGAAAAAAGACACAACGTTAAAGTAAACTATTTTGTCGTATAAAAGCAAATTGTCAGGGAATATTACTGACGTAAAGTCTATTAATCTGGCTTAGCTTGATTGTTAATATTGGCGAAGGCTTTTAATTTTTAGAAATGTTGAAAGTTTTGTTTCCCATTAAAATTCATGCAGCTTCTAGCTAACTAGCTGGGGCTGTGTATATATGTAGCTGCACTAGCTAGCTAACGTGAATCTGAGTTAAGCTTTACTCACACACATTTATAAAGGCATATTAAATGGCTATTATTTTCCAGGTAGGTGATTTTGTTAAGAACACGTTAGAAATTGATAGGAGAAGATCTTGCACTCTAGTTGCACCACAAATTTTTTTTAATATTGCAACAACAAATTCTTCCTTATTTTTTTAAAAAACCAAAACTAAGAATGACAGGTTGTTAGTGCTAAATTTATGGATTATTCTCGGATCCAGGAGTTAACATGCTTGACACTTTCTGATATTTTCAACCAAAATGACCTATTTAAACTTCAGCATCAAAATTTATGGAATCTTGCATTTTTCAATTTTATACTCTTAAGTGAACCTGCCCTTTTTAGTAGCAAAGCATTTTAATGTTTTATTATGAATGCACTACACAATCAACTGCAGTGAAATGTTCACCTACAGTTGATATATACAGCTCAAACTCTTATAAATTATATTCATTTTCTCCGAACGTTATTTTTTTATCTTTTAAAAATGGTCATAACCAAGACCGAGATAAAAACTCTATTTCCTACCAGTTCTAAAATGATAAAACATTTGTCATGTTGTTCTTAATTATATATTAGTAAAGGGATAATATTTGATATCATTAAACGATATTAAATAATGGGGTTAGATTTAAAGCTGGTTTATTATATTACGTTTGCAGGTGTTAATTCTTAAAAAATGCCATTTTGTACTTGGCCACGATATTTGTAAAAATATTGCTTGGTGGAGCATATCAATCACCTGGCCAAAAATAAAAGAGACATTTTATGGCCTTAGAAGAATTATTTGTTCCAAAAAAACCTTACTTGTTTGTTCATATTTGGTTCAAGATTTAGAAGTTTTGTTACAAAAGCCTATTCAGCCCATTTAATTGCTCCACAATTCTGAAACCTAGAAAGTCATAGCTAAATTACAAAATCATTCTTGGTATATCTATCCATTCAAGTATATTAGGTGAAATCAGGAATAAATTTTGTGCATTTTGACGAATTTTAAAAGCTTTCTTCATTAAAAGCAGTGCCAAAAAAAGCACAATCAGGTTACATTTAAGCCTCACTCTAAGTGTACATTCCATGGGCCCTGAGTTATATATCAAATAAGCTCCATTCATATTTACCTACTTATATACATGAGTTCCCAATGTTTATTTTTTAAGATTCTTGTACCCATGGCCAAAAAATTCAGAAAATCGGCAGGACAAAAAATGCAGACCTTAGGTGAAGAAAAGTAAATTATGGTTAAAACGTTTGTACTGTTTGTGTTTCTAAATCCTAAACTCATATGCAAGTTATAATTATATACTTTTAATTTCATTTTCAAATTCTCTACTGAAAAACAAAGTATTGGAATAGTACTGGCCACCGGCTTACCGTCTGGCATTTTTTGCTGCCGCCGATTTGCGTAAAGAGGTTTAGGAATATAAACAACACACGTTCACGATGAAAGACAGTTGACAAAATTTTCAGCCAACAAATGTTTCTTAGAAATGTAACAGATTAATTTAGCAAACTTTCCCACATAAGATTTAAGGAGAACACAGCCAGCTTGTCATCACATTTTATAAAAAAACCTCAAACATTTGACTAACAACATTCAGTTTCTGTTACCCAAGTAGGGTAATACTTTAACACTCGATAATGTGGGCTACTTAACTATAGTTAATGTTCACGTAATTTAGACGGTATACGCTCCAGCTAGCTAATTACCAGTTAGTTCTGCAGGGAAAGGACAAAACAGCATATAATATCATTTATTATCGAGATAAATTTGCTTTTATATCATGTTGAAACTAAAAATGGTATCTTTTTTTAATATATTTTTCTCAAAACTAGCCTCCTAAAGTGCAATGCTAAACATTTAGCTAGTATTTTATATTCACATCCACCAAAATAACGTCGACCGCATATTTGTTGTACTCTTGTTTACATACAAACCTCCGCGCGGCCGGGCGAAATAAATTTTTGCAGGGCAGAAACTGTTCAATAAATTTATTTTTTTAGTGTATAATATCTTAAATTATAAGCAGATTCATGTGACCCAGTCTGTTCCAGGGCCTTTTTCGCCGCTATCAACTTATCAAAAGGCAAAAAATGACACCTGGGAACGAGGTTGAAACCCGTGCGTTCTACGGAAACATGTTTCCGTTTTAGGCAATTGGTTAAGCCCTAGGGGCTTACACCATTTTACAAATTTTTTGGACGGATGGTGGTACTCACTCCCAGGCGAATCCCGGATTATCGAAGCGAATGGTTATTTAGGTTATGAAGTATAGTGCTAGTCATAGAGCATGCTTTGGGCATTCTCCGAAATTGCAGCGCTTTTCTGCCTTAAGGTGGTTTCCCCTAGAAAATACATTAAATTTTCAAGAATTGTCATTTAGGCTGTTTTCTTGCAGCAAATTTCATATTGGAATACCCGTGGCAAGTAGTGCTTATGACATATAATTAGGTTTTTTAATTGCGCATTCTGCCACTTTTTTCCAAACAACCGCAAATATAAGTGCATAGCAACGCCCATTAGCAACCATTTTAGGCATTTTTAGACAGTTTTCTTGCCCTCCGTCGATGTGTTTAATTCCTTGCATAGCTAGATTGTACTTTAGGGCCCACCTAAGGCAATAGTGATGGACAGTTCTGAATAATTAATATGTGGTGTTTCCACAAGCACTCAGAAAGCTGTCTTTAACGACGCCACCCTCTGAAGTTGATCTCGTCAGAGTTTACTCGTCATCAATTGACTTGAAGGACTTAGCAATATTTGGGTGCTTTTCAGGTCGAAATAGTGCTGTAGATACACTTTTGTCGATCACAAGTCAAGAATGTCCATTAAAATAATCTTTTAAACAAAGTTTTTTGCCAGCTTTAATTCGGAATCCCCGCGAACAAGACTTCTTTTCAAGATCGAATGCACCCACGCTGTACAATTCTTCTGTGGATTGCAGGCCATTTAGTTACACGTGAGTGTTTAACCCGAAACGCATTTGTCAAAATCGAAGTTTTGTCTTTCGAATTATTTTTGTCAAGATATTGCTTGTTTCGCCTGTTTTAGCTTTTCCTGTCAGTCCAAAAAAATACCGCATCAGTTCTCTAAGAAGACGAGTACAGCTGCGGAAATTGCGCTATTGCTCAAGCATACACGTGACCCTTTGAGAACAAAAGCTGAGGTCAAAAAAGCCTTGCACCATCAACGCATGTTATTCAGTCTATTTGTTAGGCGACTCGAGCAGCAACAATGTTCAATATTTGCCATATACTTCTCTAGCAACGGGGTAACCATAGAACAATTCAATGATATTTTTGACATTATTTTTCCGATACGCCACATACTATTATCCTCATCAAGTATCTTCAGAAAAGATAATCCTCTGCGATATAGTTTTTTTCTAGGTACCACCTTTAAAGCCGGTTTCCGGTGTTGCATATTCTTATGCCACATTTATGGCATATAATAAGGACAATAACTATCCGGTTTTATTCATTTTGTGATATTTCATGACTGTTGATCAGGAAAAGTCGAGAAGAAAAGAAAAACAAATTTCATCGATCGGACTTGTAACCGTGCAACCTCGTCCCAGGGTCTTGTGGCCCCTGCAGCCGTTATTACGGGAGTGGCCCAACAATTGACCCTGGAACAGGCTGTCATGTGACACAAAATGCCCAGATATTACTGGGCATTTTTGAATTCCAAAGATAATTGAGATTGTTAAATTTGAGCGCCGCCTACAAGCAAGACTTTAGAGATGGCGGGCGAAAAAAAGACCACACGTTAAAGAACTTATTTTGTCGATAAAAGCAAAAATTGTCAGAATATTTACTGACGTAAAGTCTATTATCTGGCTTAGCTTGATTGTTCAATATTGGCGAAAGGCTTTTAATTTAGAACATTTTTGAAAGTTTGTTTCCATTAAAATTCATGAGCTCTAGCTAACTAGCTTGGCTGTCTTACTATATTAGGCTGACCGTAGCTAGCTAACGTGACTCCTGAGACAGCTTTACTCACCACATTTATAAAGACATATTTAAATGGCCTATTATTTTCCACGGGTAGGTTATTTTTGTTAAGAACACGTTAGAAATTGTAGGAGAAGATCTTGGCACTCTCTAGTTGGGCACACAAAATTTTTTAATATGCACAACAAATTTTCCATATTTTTTAAAATCAAAAACTAAGAATGACAGTTGTAGTGGCTAATTTATGGATTATTCTCGGATCCGGGTTAACATGCTGACACTTTCTGATCATTTTTCAACCAAACATGACCAATATTTAAATTCAGCATCAAAATTTTATGGAATCTTGCATTTTTCAAGATTTATACTCTAAGTGGAAAACTCGCCCTTTTAGTAGGCAAAGATTTAATGTTTTATAATAAATGACTACACAATCAACTGCAGTGAAAATGCGTTCACATACAGTTGAATATTACAGTCAAAACTCTTTTATAAAAATAATTCATTTCTCCGAAGCGTTTTTGTTTTATCTTTTAAAATGGTCACAAGACCCGAGAATTAAAACTCTATTTCTATACCAGTTCTAAAATGTAAACATTTGTCATGTTGTTCTTTAATTCATATTTGTAAAAGGATATATTTGATATCATTAAAACGATTATAAATAAGGTTAAGTTAAAGCTGGTTTATTATATAGGTGCCAGGGTGTTAATTCTAAACAATGCCATGTACTTGGCCACGATATGTAAAAATATGCTGGTGGAGCATAATCAATTCACTGGCCAAAAATAAAAGAAGGACCATTTATTGGCCTAGAGAATTTTATTTGTTCAAAAACTTACTTGTTTGTCATATTTGCGTCAAGATTAGAAGTTTTGTTACAAAAGCCTTATCGCCCATTTAAAATTGCTCAAATCTTGAACCTAAAGTATAGCTAATAAACAAAATCATTCTTTATATCTATCCTCAATTATATAGGTGTAATAGGAATAAAAATTGTGATATGACGAATTTGTAACAGCTGTTCTTCATTTAAAAGCAGTGCCAAAAAGCACAATCAGGTTACCATTTAGTGCCCTCACTTAGTGTTACATCTCATGGGCCTTGGTTAATATATCAAAATAAGCTCATCATATTACCTACTTATATACAATTGAGTTCCAATAGTTTACATTTTTTAAGTTCTATGTACTGGCCAAAAAATCAGAAATCCGGCAGGCAAAAAAATGCAGACCTTAGGTGAGAAAGTCAATTATGTTAAAAACGTTCTGTCACTGTTTGTGTTCTAAATCTAAACTTATATGCAAGTTATATATATTACTTTAATTTCATTTTCAAAATTCTCTACCTGAAAAAGTTTGGTAGGCTGGGCACACGGCTTACCGTCTGCATT